>SMMW01000653.1:0-267874 GCA_004794655.1 Marisa cornuarietis
GAGCCGGCACCAGCGAGGCAGGGCCCAGCCAGGGCCCAGCCCCGCCTGAATGACGAGCAGGCACCAGCGAGGCAGGGCCCAGCCAGGGCCCAGCCCCGCCTGAATGACGAGCAGGCACCAGCGAGGCAGGGCCCAGCCAGGGCCCAGCCCCGCCTGAATGACGAGCAGGCACCCGCGAGGCAGGGCCCAGCCAGGGCCCAGCCCCGCCTGAATGACTAGCAGGCACCAGCGAGGCAGGGCCCAGCCAGGGCCCAGCCCCGCCTGAATGACGAGGCAGGCACCAGCGAGGCAGGGCCCAGCCAGGGCCCAGCCCCGCCTGAATGACTAGCAGGCACCAGCTGGTGGCAGGGCCCAGCCAGGGCCCAGCCCCGCCTGAATGACGAGCAGGCACCAGCGAGGCAGGGCCCAGCCAGGGCCCAGCCCAGCCTGAATGACTAGCAGGCACCAGCGAGGCAGGGGCCCAGCCAGGGCCCAGCCCCGCCTGAATGACTTAGCAGGCACCAGCGAGGCAGGGCCCAGCCAGGGCCCAGCCCCGCCTGAATGACGAGCAGGCACCAGCGAGGCAGGGGCCCAGCCAGGGCCCAGCCCCGCCTGAATGACGCAGCAGGCACCAGCGAGGCAGGGCTCCAGCCAGGGCCCAGCCCCCGCCTGAATGACGAGCAGGCACCAGCGAGGCAGGGCCCAGCCAGGGCCCAGCCCCGCCTGAATGACGAGCACCAGCGAGGCAGGGCCCAGCCAGGGCCCAGCCCCGCCTGAATGACCCAGCAGGCACTCAGCAGGCAGGGCCCAGCCCCGCCTGGAATGACTCCCACCACTCCACTCCACTCCACCTCCACTCCACTCCACCACTCCACTCCACTCCACTCCACTCCACTCTCCACTCCACTCCCACCACTCCACTCCACTCCACTCCACTCCACTCCACTCCACTCCACTCCACTCCACTCCACTCCACTCCACTCCACTCCACTCCACTCCACTCCACTCCACTCCACTCCACTCCACTCCACTCCACTCCACTCCACTCCACTCCACTCCACTCCACTCCACTCCACTCCACTCCACTCCACCCACTCCACTCCACTCCACCCACTCCACTCCACTCCACTCCACTCCACCCACCCACTCCACTCCACTCCACTCCACCTCCACTCCACTCCACCCACTCCACTCCACTCCACTCCACTCCACTCCACTCCACTCCCACTCCACTCCACTCCACTCCACTCCACTCCACTCCACTCCACTCCACTCCACTCCACTCCACTCCACTCCACTCCACTCCACTCCACTCCACTCCACTCCACTCCACTCCACAATCAAAAACCGAACAAGCATTATTATTGCTAAGTATCCATGGTCAAGAGACATTAGTGATGAAAGCAATGTACAGGTGAGAGTGATTGAACAAATCTCCCATGTCTCTAATAGTTCCCATTGTCAACATACATTAATACTTACTCAATCACTCAAGTACTCACTTACTCGATAAGTCACTTATTTTCTCAGTGTTTTGATTGACGGGCACTGTGAGGGTTCTGTACTTCAGAGGTTGGTAGATATCCTCGATGTCTTTGTTTTCAACGGAAAAAAAACCTCTTTAGTTGAATCTATTGACCGGCGGTACAGATGCATCAAGGCAGCAATAACAGTTGGTCTGCGGCTACAAACCCAGAAGCTTTTACTGTCTTTGTTCTGTAGTGTAACTGTGTGTGTGCGCGCGCGTGCGTGTGCCGCATGTCTGCTGTAAAACTGAAGACGAGACGAGGGTCGGAAGACTTTTTCTCCTTCAGACTTTGTAGGACAAGATAACCTGGAGGAAACCTTGAAGCGAGTGAGGCTGCCATGTGGGTTGTGTGGCCACCCAAAATCTGATGTCACTCTTTACCCGTGTCAGCACAAGTGTGTGTAGCGGGTGCAGTGTAGCAGTCACGTGCTGCCCTCTTAGTGAGGAGCCTGTGAACGAAAATAAATCAAAACAGGACCAGGTCATTTTTCTGACATACTAAAACATGTTATCATCCATGTAGTTACTTCGTGAGTACTGTATCTATGTATGTACTAATAACTACATTTACGCGAGAAAGAGACATGACATGGCGGGAGCAATATAATTATCAGCATTCAGGTCTTTTGACTACTTGTAAAGTCTAAGAGAATTAACAAGTAAGGTCCGTGATTTGCAACAAAGATGAGACCGCTCACAGGCTAGTCGTCGGCAGTCTCTACAACTGCATACATACAAGTCCTCATTAGGTACAACACACACACACGGCAAATCTGTATACAAGTTTCCAGACTGCACGCAAGCAAGTCCTCAACATAACAGTCCCCACACAGACAAGTCTACTGTAATCACTGAAGCCTCTCAATCACAGTTTTACCTCTACCCCCGGTACAAGGTGGAGAAAAGTCAACGAGGTGACTCTTAATGTAAAAGAAAGTCTTACCGTCTGTACGCCGTGTCTCATGGAAGTCCGGCGTCCCCGATAGCTCACATGTTTGCCCTGCGTCAGGAGGTCCCCGGATGTAAGGGTGCGGTGCACGATGGACCTGGCTATGTTTGCCTCGCTGCCCCGGGAATACCGCGACGGCCCTCCCCTCAGTCGGTGGGTTGTCGTCGTTGACACTGGTGTTGGTGGAGCACAGTAGCTGGACACTCTGGAACGATGATGTACCGCCTTTCTCGCCAGCTCCGGTTGTCCTGACTGGTTCTGGCGACCTTCCGTCAGCTTGGCGCTTGTTCTCCGCTCACAGCAGCAGAATGGCGTAGACTCCGTAGAGTCTTCAGATCTCTTCTCAACAACCCGTCCGGCGACACCAACAGTAGCCTATCTCAGTAGCAAAGGTGCGACACTGAAGAACCAGCAGCAGCAGCAGTGACAGCAGCGATCCACTGGCCGCTTGCGATCGGGATTAAATACCCACCTGTGTTCACCTGGACAACAGGTGAGCTCACCCCGGACCGCACCAGAAATACAAGTTTTATGAAAACTTCTAACTTCCCCTGATCTCTATGCGACAGCGACTACAAAACCACCCTGTCAACCAGGGGCCAGTTACACAACACGTTTCTAAACCTTAAAACTCTTCTAAAGAAGCAAAATCTCTTCTTTGCCATTTTGATGCATTGCACAAGAACATACAAAATATTGTACTGACAGGACGGACAGTCAGACTTAAAGAACTTTATCTTGCTTAAAGCAGTTTTAGTTTTAAAAATTCTGAAATTGTGGTGTGCTTTTTAAACTGATTATCTAAATAGATGTAATGCCTAAAAGTGTTTAAAATTAGAAACGTGTCGTGCAACTGGCCCCAGGACAGAGGATGAGCTCCGCACGGGAAAGAACGAAAAATACGAAGACTTGAATTTCTCCAAATTTCTGCGTGTCACTGACAACCCTGTGTGTTGAACTACCACTTGTCTAGAATACTGTTCAACCCCCCCCCCACTCTACACCCTATCCGCTTTTTGATTTTCTCTCAAATATAATTTTCTAAAACATAAGTGTAATATCAGTTGTGGAGGAATATATCAACCCTACGAAAACTGTAAAAAGTTTAAAGCGTATAACAGTGAGTAGTAACTGCTTCTGTTACGTTGCACGATGAAAATAACTACAATGAGTGCCACAGGCACTTGTAGGGAGTAAGAACTGATCAATGGCTGGGATGGTGCATGAAGCTGTCCAGTGAATCGCTTGGCAAACAATAGTGGGAGAGCTGAGTCATTGCATTTTCAGATAGAAACGAATGTCGAGTGGATATCTGAGAAAACTTTTTCTAATTGAAAACAAAGAGTGTAGAAAAGATGTTACCTCAGCTGTGTGTGTGTGTGTGTGTAAGAGAGAGAGTGTGTGTAAACACTCTGTAAACACATCTATAGCCACACGTATCACGTATGTACTATTCACTATTAACATACGGACAGCAAACCATTTAAAAATGTTATCTCAGCTGTGTGTGTGTGTGTGAGAGAGAGAGAGAGTGTGTGTGTGTAGACACTCTGTAGACATATCTATATAGCCACACGTATGCACTATTCACTATTAACATACGGACAGCAAACCATTTCAAGCCAAGTAGCTCAGTCTTCATGCAGACAGCTTGAGAAACAACAGCAGGACATGTCCACGTGGCTTACAAGGAGGAAAGTCACGTGGGAACGAAAGCTGAGAAGACTTCGGGTTCAATAAAAACACGACAGAAACACTACAATCATGGCCCTTGAGAGAGAGAGAGAGAGAAGGAAAGAGAAAGATAGGAATGTCCTACACTTGATGACTTGAACTGCAGACATCCAAAGTACTGCAGAGGATTTAATTCCCCCGTCCTGCCATCATTAGGTTTGTCAGACCATCTATTTATGGAAATGGTTAGTTCAGTTTTCCGCGTGTGCTTGTGACTGTGCGTGTGACACCGTATGTTAAACTGAAATAACAGAAATAACTATACAATACTAGTGAGTACAACAGCATCCACGACTAACGTACGGACTACTCAACTCAAGAGAGAGTACAGTACCCTCACAGTGCCCATCAATCAAAACACTGAGAAAATAAGTGACTTATCGAGTAAGTGAGTACTTGAGTGATTGAGTAAGTATTAATGTATGTTGACAATGGGAAGAACTATTAGAGACATCGGAGATTTGTTCAATCACTCTCACCTGTACATTGCTTTCATCACTACTCTCTCTTTCTCTTGCATGCACTCTTAAACGAACAAACCTCGCTCAATTATTTCCAGACATGTCATTTAATTTCTCTTTATCATTCCTTAAAATAACAATAACTATTTTCATAGTATAAAATGACAATTAATTCGTCTCCTCATATATAGAGACACAACTTGAGTACTGATTGATTAAACACAGTGGTCAGAATTGTAACAGTCACAACTAAGCTGGTCTGGTTCACCCAACACGACTCTCCAACATCGTCCTTCAGGAGTCTAAGTATAGGTGTCCATACAGAGATGAACGAAGAACATTTTGGGTAACCAACATAAAAGAATAAACTAGCTTTAACCATGAAAGACCGGACAAGACAAGTCTACTCTAATTAACAAACCTCGTCACCCACAGTGCATCTATCGAGTTTGATACCCCAGAAATTCTTACTAAGTGCACCTGTTCGCGTGTCTATCAAAGTAAACAGCATGAGATGAGATTTTTGAGTGAAAGAACTCTCTTCTCTCAGAATTCATTTTGCAGCAGCTCGTCTTCAAAAAAAAGAGTCTGTTACTGCAGAGACCATGACAGCGACAACCTCCAGGTTCGTGCTTCATTAATTAAAGGTCACTCACACATTCTGCTCATGTAACAAGTCCGGTGAAAGCTCAGATGTGTCTTTTATCTACAGCACTCATCGTTCACATACAGACACAGATACTAGTGTCCATTGTTGAACACAGGCTTGGTAAACATTACAACACAGTATAGTAGCAGTATGTATATGTCTTGCTAAGTCCATGCATGTTATTTTCCTAATATGTGAGCAATCTGTAAGGTGGGTTTTCCTTGTTCAGACTATATACTACTATAGGAACAGAGCCACTGTAGTCGTATACACCTGGTGAAACGCACTTCAACGAGGGACCTATACATTGTGATACACCGACGAAGCCTTTAAAAACTGGAAGTGTGAATGAGATAATGTTATTGATGACATTATTAATCCAGGATTACTAACGAGCAGTGTTATCAGAAAACAGTGGTTACAACCACACAGACAACAATGATCAACAATACCATCAAATACTCCTACAGGGTTCTCACAAACTTCGAGAAAAGCAAGTAGACCCACTGTTAGGAATGGTGTAGAATTAATTTTGTTCACAAAAACGGGAGGATTTTTCACAGATCTGAAAATATAGCAATAGTCTTAAGAAGGAAACAGACTAATGGGGACACAAAATCTCAGTCACTCATTAACGAGCTCGGAGGATTCTTCTACTTGTTTGCCAGTCCGGAGGAAGTGCATTACCTTCCCGAGTCCCATCACATTGTCCGATGTACAAAGTAACGTTCTGCTGTCTTTCACTGAACGATTGTAGAAATGACTCTGGTTAATTTTCCACTGTGTATCAGACAATGTCTTTTGCATGGAGCAATACCCAACTTTATTCACGGAGACATTTTGGTTAAAATTGTTTACTTAGGGGTTCATACCATCACATTCACACTGCCGCATTCACAAATAAACGCTGTTCTTATAATGCTTTAAATTAAAGGTTTTGTCATCATTTTATTGTGAACTTGTTTTTTTTTTAACTTACTTCATTAATTTTTATTTTTGTGAACTTGGATTTTTTTTTTAAACTTACTTCATTAATTTTTATTTTCACATTTTTACGATGTGCTTCATGCTAAATATCCACCCGATCCGCAACGTCTCTGCGACGAACCTCCAACTAAAGAATAACTAACGACAGCGTAGTCTCTACATATCACAATAGGAACACAAAAAAATCTAACTACGTTTGCAACAAAATGCTGACAATATCTAAAACAAAAATCATGTCTATTTGCCATTATAAGACACGTGCACTGCGTGCGTATTGACTAGCTGCCATCTTTGTTTAGTAAAATGGTGGCGTAACTTATGCGCATGGCTCTGCTTAAAATAGGCAGCTGAGATTGCGTATTTAATTATAACTCTTTTGGTAATATTTGATGTTAATATCTACTTGTTACATCGCCTTTTTGAGCTCGGGACGAATTGATTTTTCTGTCTTGGGACAAATTGGACCTACGTGGGACGAATTGACTTTCGGTGTGGGGCGAATTGGTAGGGACGAATTGGTCTTGGGGCGAATCGACCGCTGACCTTAATCTCTAACACATTTTCACATCTATCATGACACACTCAAAACTTAGATAGAAATCTCAGCGAAAGATAAATTAGGTGCAAATATTTCTAAAACTTCAACACGATATTTTTGTTTTTCCTTGTTAACGTTGAATGCCTACGTGTGCTTTTTGGGATCGAGGGTAGTCAACAAGGTGACGTCAGTCAACGAAAAGTATTTGTGGGTCAGTGTTGGTCATCCAACACGTTTCGTATTCACTGAATTATGAGTGTAATAGACTATACAGGTACAATTCATAACTGGATTATTATGATTGTGTGAAGATGGCGAAACACACTAGGACGCCGTCCAGATCAGACAACGTGATTGTGGAAGTTAAGAGCAAGGTGAGATCTTGTGACCAGGTGTGTCGTTCAGGTCGCCTTCCGATTAGCGCTGCATCAAGTGCATGTGCCTCGCCCTCGCCTTCGGGCCCTTTGCTTCCATTTGCTTTACATCTTTACAGCCCGGATAGAACTTCATTAAACTGTACACATTGTCTTTTTTGCGTTTATGGGAACCTTTGATTGCATTTTGTATTGAATAATGAACTACTAGATTGTTGTACCTGATGTAGCAGGTGGGGGGCTTATAAATGAAGACGTCAAAAAATAAAAAAAGCAAAATCAGGGGCTTTTCCTTATACATTTGTACTTGTAGCGTGACATATATACAGTGAAAATAACGCCTTCCTAAATTTTAAGATGTTGACAGTATCAGTTCACTAGAATGTCAAGGGAAGCAAAATTTCGATTGTTTTCTAGCTTATTATTATATGCTGAGACTTCGCTGATTGGGCTTGTGACGAAATGGACCTACGTGGGACGAAATGGGCATACGTGGGACGAATTGACTTTTGGTGTGGGACGAAATGGTTTTGTGATGAAATGACCGGCCCCCGTTTTCTAAACATTCGCCTAAAGACTCAGGTGATCATATTTCCCCAAAAGGCAGGTACTTATTCCCAACAGCAGGGTTGACTGGAGGAAGGTTGCTGCACCACATGCATGTTGAACCACTATGTTTCCAGGTTCAGACGCCATTGCTTTAAGCATTCTGCTAATTACTTCCCTTACATATCTTTAAATAAAGCCGAATATAGCAATTTGTGTGTGTGTGTGTGTGTGTGTGTGTGTGTGAGAGAGAGAGAGATTGTGGTCGAGTGCAATACCAATGCACACCATTCTTCTGATCCTGACCAAAGTTTTCATTATTACTCCTAGTCATATGCTACGTTTCACTAGTCTGTTTTGCCCTGAGACATCTTTATCTGCTGTAAGATGTTGCCAGTGGTTCCAAATTAAAAAGTGTTTTATGGAAATCAGCCTTGGGTAACATCATTTAGAAGGAACCATATGACACAGCAGTTGAGAGAGCGATTGAGAGATTGACACAGCAGGTGATACGATCGAGAGATTGAGCAATGTTAGGTACCTTTACGTGTGTGTGTGAGTGTGTTTTTATGTAATTATATTTTGCTGTCACTTGCTGTGTCTCATATGTTGTCAAATCCATTGAAACATCAGGCAGAGGGTTTTCAAATGAATTAGTCATGTTGCCATGTATCTAAAGAGTAACTGGAGAGGGGAGGCTAAGTGGTTGTGAAGAACTGATATATAGGTGTTAATATATGATGATTAATGGCAATACGTTGATATAAGCAAGAAGAATTTAAAGCACGACTACTTGAAATCTCATTATAGAGCCCATTGCTGATAATGTGTTGTTCTGATGAGGTTTATACTATATGCACTCAAAACTAATTTGAGTTTACACAATCCAGTGTACACAACTGTACAGTAAGAGTCTGGCAACAGGGGTGAAAATAATGAATGGGTCAAGTTCATATAACCTTGGATGAGAGCTTGGTGATAGATAAGTGTGATGTTGCATTAAAGACTGACTGCACATGGAGAAAATGGGCATGATAATTGCATCCTAAGTGGTGCATTTTTAGTGTGCCTTCTGTTCTTGATGAAGGGAAAAATGTGTGTGTTTCTTTCTCTTCCAGTTTGATGCTGAGTTTCGGAGATTTTCTGTGACAAGAGGGACTAAGTTTGAAGAATTCTTCAAAATCCTCAAAGAACTCCATGGCTTGAGCGACATACCATTTGTCATAACCTACACAGATCCTGTTCATAGCGATCTTCTTCCCATCAATAATGATGATAACTTTGTCAAAGCTTTGTCAACTGCTCGTCCGTTGTTGAAGCTACTCATCCAGCGCAAAGGTGATTATGTTATTAATTAAAGTTGGCGCAAACCAGTGTTTATTTGAAATCTTTTAAAAAAATCTTTTTCTGTAGCTTGTTTCATTAGCCATCATAGAAATCTTTTTTTAAATACTTTGTGGATTTTAGCATGCTCACAGAAAGGCTATACCAGGGTTAATAAACCATGCCTTTAATCATATTATTATCAATGGTACTGGTATAGACTAGTTTGCTTACAAATTTCAAAATTGTTTCATAAATCTTTATAGATAATAGATGATGTGGTAAAACTTTTAAAGGGTTAAAATGGTGATGTAAAATACTAAAATACCCGAAGCAGTGCTATGATATGGTAGCAGTATACAATATCATTGACATAAAGACTAGCTGATCTGTGTGATTGTACAACTGTCCTGGTATTTGTTGATATGATTACTAATGATAATAAATGCAAGATTTGCATAGCGCAAACTCACACTCGTAAAGAGCATGCTTGTAGCACTTAAGAACAATGAGGCATGGGCAGCATATGAGGGGCAAAAGAACGAACAAATGAACCACGGAAGGATAAACAACAGTAGTGATGATGAATAAAAGACAAATATAGAAAACTCAAAGAGGAGCATAGTAGCAACGACTGAGCGTATCATGATTTTGCAAAGGAAGGGAGTAGCAATAAGTGGAAGATGTGAGTAAGAGTGTGATAGAAGACTAGCACTGTGTGGACTGCTGTTAGGAGCAATGCTTAAGGAAGAGGTTTGTTTTCAGTTTTATTGGATAATATCAGTCTATAGTTGTGGTGGTGATGGTGGTGGGGATGTTTGTCTGCCTTATCATAAGATAATAGATTACTGTGCCATGGGACAGGTAGTGTGATGTCCTGCTGCAGCACTGGTTGTGATTTGAGTTCATCTATGGTCATATGATTTCTGACATACAAGGATATACTGCTACAGCTGCAGAAGTCTGTGTGTGTGTGCATGTGCACACCTGCTCTCTGAAATATACTTACACAAGAGATGGAAAGTATCTAGCTGTAGTAGGGCATCACTGACATTAAGGCAGACTCTGTAGTTGAAACAGAAGCTTGACCAAAGTTTCTTCAGACTGGTTGGTATCCAGCACAGATGCTGCACAAAGAAGATGGTGTTGCTCTTGTGCTGCACATTTTTTTTTAGAATTAACCCATCATTGTGCAATCTGAATTTTTAAAAAGATATTTGTTTCATTTCATTCCAGCAAAATGTGTCGGATATAACAAAGTGTTTGTTTCTTCTGTGGAAGTCTTGATAAGCCAGTGGGAAAGTAAAAAGATTTAAACTGTTCTATTTTACTGCAAACATAGCACATATTTTCATGTCCAGTTCAGAGCCATGACTAGCTGCTTTTAATATGATCTTGTGCAATAGTAGACGGTTAGAGGGGTTTACTAGAATAAAGTAGTAGTTCCTCAACAACAACAAAATTTCACCTGCAAAACGAGTTATAAAATTTGTTAAAACTTGTGGTAGTGTGATATTATCAATAGGCCGACTACTTGATTTAATGCAGAGACTAAGCACAAGTCTGTTCTTGAAGCATAGAGCCTTACTAAACCTTGCACTGTTCACAGATGGCAGCATGCATGGTAAGGTCACAGCAGTGCAGTGATGAGAGGGCAGCCCCAAGGGGCCTCTCACTTACACAGTCTTTCTAAGGAGAGAGAGAGAGAGAGGTTAGAGATAAAGGAGACAGGAGGGCAGGAAGGCTTATCAGACACTTCTCACATGACTGGAGGCTTGTTTAGGAGGACTGCAAACAATGGCCTTACTCTGTTATCCAGACAGATAACCTTTACACTGCCTCTTCTTATTGTCTTTGTCCATTTTACAAGTTTGTAGACAGCTGCAGTACTTTGATGATCTGCCTGTGTGAAGGTGATTGGGAATTGAAGTTTCAGTCTTTCTCCTGAATCTGCACGATTAAAATTTAAAACAAGCATGGTGACTGTCAGAGTACTAAAGTTAACCAGATTCTGTAGAAAGTGAGTGATGCATAGGCATCGTACATGGGCTGTTCTGATGCGGAGTTTTAGTGGAAAAGGGTTTTTGTGGCAAATTTACATGATTGGCCTTAAAAATAAAACTGAATTTAGAAAAAAATACAGTGTCATATTTTTATAATTGTTCTTACCATTGTCTCCATACTGCCTTGTTAAATGGTCTTTGAGATACTTGTCATTGAGATGCATTTGCATCACTTTGACCTCTGACCTGACATTTAGATAAAACTGTTTACCCATGGCAGGGATCTGTAGGAGAGGTGATGTTTTATATACACCTCCAGTGCTTGTCTCTTGAAGACAAGCCCTTTGGATCAAAATATTACATACTTCTAGCTGGAGGATGCTAGTGTACAAATGCTTGGTGTATCCAGTTGAGTTCTAACGAGACTGGTCATGAGGAATCTGCTTATAAATAAACTGTATATGAATAGTCACAGTGCACAGTATTTGTAGAAACATATTTACTTGTGCTCTTGATCCCCTTCCTCTCCCTTGCTGTTGCGCACCCCTTTCCTCACATGCACACACACTGTCTCAAGATACAAGCAAACTTGTAAATATCACTGTGGATGGAAAAAGGCCAAAAACAAGACATGAAATATGCATGGATAAACTTTTAAACCTGATTACACTGTCATAGGCTTTAGAATTGATCTTTTCTTCCTTGAGTAGGGAATAAGAAACCACATAGTGGTCACATCTGGTGATGAATGAAGTTGTCCTCTACTGTTTCCCAGGTGGATATAGTTCGATTGTGAGAGGGATGTGAGTAGGGGTTGATGGTTGGTTTGTCTGTGCCTTTAGTGGTAGGTGTAGAACATACCTTTGGAGTATGTTGCCCATTGTTGTCCTATCCATAAGGGCAGGCAGCAGAGTGCACGTGTTTTGTGTTCTTACATATGGCTGTTGTGCTCTGCATGCTGCCTTTCCAGAACATGCTTTTCCATGGACAGCAGATGTGTGCTGCTGTTGTCATAAGTGTCCTGATGGTGCCTTGAACATCACTGTAAGATTAAGTAATTTCTACTGCAGTCCTTTGCCAGCTTATTCCCTTTCATCATTCCCATGGTTGCCACAGTAAACTGGGATCCCCCGTAAGAAAACTCTCCTAATTTGTTATGCTTTTAGAGCTATGGAGAGGGGTGGGAGCTTGTTCTGGTAGACTTGCAGGACTGAGAGGTCATCAGGTAGAAAACCTGAAAACAGGTGGTATTTAAGTTTTTTGGAGACGATAGTATGCCTTTTAGGAGTCTTTGATTTCAGTTATTTAATTCACACACTATTTTTTCAATGGCCACCTTTGGGGAACCGGACAGGGACGGCTGACCCTCCAGGTATATGGGTGGATCTCTAGTCTACATGATGGACATGATATCAATTCCCCTGCTTATATTCTCTTATGTTTTGGTCTAGGTTTATACTTTCTTATGTTGTGGTCTTTGTTCATTTTTGATCACTGACTACCCATCCGTTCTCACATTTATTACAAACTGTTCATGCTATGTTTTAATTTCTTTGCTGGCTCCTGGCTTGGCTGTTCTCTGAACTTCTCTTCCCTTACGTCCCAGCTAGACAACTCCACTCCTCGTCTGACGACCATCTCAAAACTATTACTGTCACCAGAACAACAACGTATGGTCACAGGATTTTTAGTTACTGTGCAATGAAACAATGGAACTCTCTCTCTCTTCCCATATCTGCCACCTTCCCAGTATTGAAGCCTTTAAATGTGAATTGAAATGCACATCTTCGTTTAGCGTTTCTCCTAACACCAGTTCCCACAGTGCTAGTCCTTTTTCACTCCCTTCCCCACTTTTCCGCTTATTGCTACTTCACTGCTCAACAACAACAATACAACTTTATTTATCCACAAGGGCTATTTCAGAAAGTGCTCATAAGTAATACATACATATACATGATATAAAAGAGATAATACATGCATGTTGAAATTCTCTCTCTCACACACACACACATTCCCAGCAACAGTAGATACAGTTGGTGACCTTAGGTCACCTCAGGTTAATACAAACTCGCGGCCAGTAGAGTTAATCAGGTAAATGGCATGTGGAATGAATGAATTGCGGTGATGATTGGTTTTGCAAACAGGCATCATGTACCTACAGCCAGACTGCCAGAGTGAAAACTCACATGCCAACTCATTTGCAAAATCATGATACTCTCAATCCTTGTTACTTGGATCCACTGTCTTTTGTATTTGTCTTTATTTATCATTGGTACTGTTGTTTATCCTTCCATCGCTCATATATTGTTTGTTTGTTCTTCTCTCATATGTTGCCCATGTCTCGTTCTCCTAAGCGTTAAAAGCATGCTCCTTACGAGTGTGATTGCGTGCTATACAAATTTTGCATTTATTATTATTATATGTATGCCATATCCCTTGATTTTTGTGTAAATTGTCAACATGACCACAGCATACATTTTTACATGTTTTCTGTAGGGGAAAGTTATGGTGAATTAAATGGCTATGGATCACAACCTGTGAAGCGTCGAAATCCTATCAGCAAGTTGATTGGCAGCGAGTCCCCGCCTAAGCCTCGCATCCACATCAGCCTGCCTGAAGACTTTCGTCGAGTTTCAGCAATCATCGATGTTGATTTGATACCAGAAACGCATCGGCGTGTCAAGCTCATGAAAAATGGCTCCGACAAACCACTAGGTTTTTACATTCGAGATGGACAAAGTGTGCGAGTGACACCAGAGGGTCTTGAAAAGGTGAGATTGTGTGTCTGGTGTGGAATCAACCAACGTGCTTGAGAATGGTGGTATGAATAAGGAATATTCAATTTTATGTGGGTTTTTCAGTATTTATGCATGATAAATATAATTCTTTTCTGGAAAACATTGCAGAGGGTAAATTCACATAAAATAGTTATGTTTACAGATATTTCTAGGCTATATGGTCTTGGAAAATTGTGCATAGGGGGAATTCACATAGAACTGTAATCCATATATCTCTAGGTTGTGTAGTCTTGGAAAACCTTGCTTAGAAAAAATTCACAGTATTATAAATATGTGGAGAGGCAGAACTAGATGGCATAAAGGATTTAGAGTTTTTAGTGGCTTTGAATTTTAAAAAATTGAAAAAGCTGCAAGATTCTGCTTGGTTAATCTGAGACTTTGGAATGTTTGTCTGAAACAGGGACTGCTTTTAGCTTGGTGTATATATATATACACACAGTAAATGGCTATTGTGCCCACTGTTTTAGTGCTGCATGGTCCACAGAGCGGATGTAGGTCAAAAGTCATTACATGTGGGGCATTAGAGATGAGAGTGGTTGCAGTTCTCACTTATTGAATCAGTTGTGTACTTTAAGAGAGGAGTTTTTCAAAGAATGTATTTAAGGTGTTAAAAAGTCACTAAAAAGTGCATTTATTAAAAACAGATAGTCCTCTCAACCCACAGGCTAGCCACTACTGCACTGACAAGTAATTTTGATTCCAGAATTATGATTTAACATCTGAAATTCACCATTTTCATTGAGTGAGTCTGTTGGAGACATCAGAAATTTGTCTGTAGTAATTTTTGGACTTTTGCTAAATAAATTGCCACTTAATCTATTAAAAGCTTCACAACAAGGACATTAATTAAAAGCAGAGGAGCAACAGTTTAATTTAAAGTTCCAGTTCATTCAGTTTCCTCACCAGTAATAAGCTAGTTATAAGTGTAACCCAGATACGTGGCTGTACATTTACCCTCACTGTCAATAAGATGGAATGCCAAAGTCAGTGACTACTCCCTTTTATGGCTGTCAGGATTAAACCACAGTATCTACCAGGTCTAGCAGAGTAAGTCTGCCCATGGAGCCTTTTCATCACATGTGTGCCCTAATATCTCTCTTCCTTGTGTAGCTTGTCCTAATGCCTTGTCATTTCGTTTATGCCTGAGGAAGGAAAACGGCATGTTGCAGGTACCTGGCATCTTCATCTCACGCTTGGTACCAGGTGGGCTAGCAGAGAGCACGGGGCTGCTTGCTGTCAATGATGAGGTGCTGGAGGTAAACGGAATAGAAGTGGCAGGCAAATCCTTGGACCAGGTGACAGACATGATGGTGGCCAACTCCTCTAATCTCATCATCACAGTCAAGCCTGTCAACCAGCGTATGACGCTGGCTCCACAACGAGGCTCTGCCTGGAGAGGCTCACAGGCCTCGTCAGCTTCTCATCATTCCAACCGCTCTTCCAAATCACTGGACAGTGACTTGCCCTTAGCTGACAATCATCAACATGAGGAGGAGGAGGAGGAAGAAGAAGAAGAAGAGGAGGATGAAGTGGCGGATCATTTGGGGGAAGACAAAGGTGATAAAGACAGCGCTGTTGTGACACTGTGAAACAGACACCTGCAAGAGCTTAGGAACAGTTTGCAGTTACCCTGTCTTGAGCTCTGCTTGATGCTTGATGCATACCAAGGATTCTTGATGAATGCTGTATATCATAACATTTACCTGAAAGTTAAGAGCGTCAGTGCACTGGGTTTTTCTTTGGAAAAGTTTTACTGCTCGAATCAAAATATCAGTTGTCCACATAACAAATGCTGAATCACCTACATTCCAATGTGGCAGCTGGAATAGACTGTTGAGACCCAGAAATTACAGTCTTTAGACCATGTGCCATGTCAGCTGATTACTGGGACTAAGACATGGTCAAAAGAAGATGTTGGGGCAAGTGATGCGCTGTATATAATCAAGAACAGTGTCTGTTTTCTTTTCTTTTACCTGAGAGGAGGGTAAACGTGAAGAATGTGAAAGTTGGGTATAGCTGGCATGGTGACATTGAAGCATTGCAGTTGAGGTTGTTTGTGATGAAACTGTTCAATGCAATTGTTACAGAAAAAAATGTGTGTCAGCCAACTATGCAGAAGAGATATGAATGACTATTGTACATAGCTTTATGACAAAGATGTTCTTGCATTTACTGGTCAGCATGGCTTCATATATCATACTTCTCATTTCTCTTGGACCCCTAAGTGTTGTGGAAATAGCAGTTGTGAGAGGTTTGTTTTAGAAAACTGTCCATTGATTCTGGGCAAAGTTGTCCAGAGCAGAAGAAAGTCAGTGTGTTAGGAAAGCAATCATGCTGTGGATGTCTGATCATGTAAAGGTTCTAGTTAAACCATGTGTCACCTATTCATGGAGACCAAGATGCTGTGAAAGAAACAGTTGTTGGGGGGTAGGGGTTGAGGTCTTTTTGTGTGTCTGGTTGGGAATTAATATTGTTCACTGGATCTGAAATGTGTATCACTTGTGATATCAGAACTGTAACTTAAAGCCTAACTGACATTCCTAAAGATATAACTTCATTCCAAGTCTAGGAGTGATTGTTATGAGAAATATGCAGATGCCGTCCTCTACTGCCATATTTTTTTTAAAGGTTTATCTCTTGCAACTACTGCAAAAATCCCTTCAGATGACCTACACCTTGGCTGCAATTCATTTTGTGTATAACAAGAAAAAAGTCTATGAAGTAGCTTTATTGGAAAAAGCTGTTTGTTAACTGCTGCTAGTTTCCTTATATAACTAATGTAACAACAACAACAACAACAAAATCAGTGCCCCTCAGCTTGACAACTCAAAAGATGCACTGGGCTAAAATAGCAAGCAGAAAGTAAAGGACATGGCACCTACATGGACTGATTTCTCTCTTTTGTGAAGCATTTTGTCATCTGCAGCAGAGCAGGCTTGTGGTGCTTGGTAATTTGCTTATCACCAAGACGATGAGGTCACGTGTCAGGATCATATGTTCTCACTCTCTCCCTTTCTGGATGTTGCAGTGGTTTATAGAGATGGGCTAACTCTCCAGCATTAGTTGCTGGCTGAGCATAAAATACCAACAACTATCATCTGCAAATTAAGACATTGCAAATAACAACAAAAGATAGGTATTCGCCAGGAGAGTTGCTAAACATGATGCCCATAATTCAGAATATATCATGATTATGTAGAAATTTTCAAATTATCATCATATTCTTAGGATCATTGGATTTGAGTGATTCACATTGAGCACAAAAGCCTGGAACTTAAATCTTTCTGTCTTTCTGATTAATGGATTCAAGTGATTCATACTGGGAATTAGCATGGTACCTTTCTGTCTAAGTACTGAGAGTGTAGTGATGTGACTTACCTAAGCATGGAGCCAGTTCATTAGACTTGTCCTGTTGAAAAGTGAGTCAAAACAAGTATGGTGCCCATCCATCAGAGCACCGGTCTTGTGAAAAAATAATGAGATAAGAAAAAAAAGAAAATGGGCATGCAGTATGTACTTTTTTATGGCAATGATTAACCTTGTTGTGATTTGGCTAAAATCCGTCAGCAACACCTTAAGGATCGTCTTATTTTTCTTATCAGTGGATTCAAGTAATTCACATAGGGCTAGTGGGCGGGTGAAAAGGAGCAACTGCTGTGACAGGAAGATGGCAAACCAGTAGACCAGAAAGTGGGTGTAATCCTGAGAAATGAACTCAAACTTACCTGAGAGGAAGGTATCTTTCAACCACTTTCACTCACTAGGCATGTGATCTACGCTTTAAGCATACTTGTCCATCTACAGTGCCTATTGTATATTTCAAAGCATTTAACCCACATTAAACTTGACTAGAGTAGTCTTTTGTGTTGCAGGATGTCACTTTAGATGTCTTGGATGTGGTGAAAAACATTTTTCTGATGTATAGAGTAAAGCATATATTTATTCATCTCTCTGCTCTTCTTGTTTAATTTCTTTTAGTTTCATATCTGGTACCCCTTAATGTCTGAAAGTTGACTATGTTAGGTTATTGGGCATGGACATAGAATTCATCCATTCTTAAGGTAAAGGCTTAAGTAGATTTTGTCTGTCACTGATGGTTGATCTATGAACTGTCCATTTTTCTGAGAAAATGTTGATCTTATGTACCTTCAACATTTTTTGGGGGGTGGGTGGGGGTATATGGTGTGTGTTGGGGGATGCATTTCACTCCTTGCATTTAAGATAGCAATCTTAAACTGTAGCTGATAGCTTTACATTGACCTTTAGCAGTTCCTTGTTCCCCTCCCCCTGCCAACCGCCCCACAGATGTCAGTCAATCAGGCTGAGACCCCAGTCTTGTCTCTGCCTTGCAGGGAGAAAAGCCTGTTGAACATCAAACAACCATGACAATATTTTGCATATAGAAGCCCTGTTTTTTGCCTCATCTTGAAGTTTGAAAGCCAGTTTTCCCAATCTTCAAAGGTCTAAGACTTCCGTGGACAACATGCCACCATTAAGCTTTATCTGGTAGGATCATTCTGGGTCAGGGCTAGTGTGCATATCCAAACTGTAATCATCTTGTAGACAGATCAAGCTGGTGATCTCTGCCCTGCTTGTGGCAACAAGTGCAACTGTAGAAACATGCATCAAGGCAGAGTTGGTGAACTTGATCACCCTGTTAGTGGGCCACATGCCATAGGTCCCAGCCATGGTTGATAACACACCCATAGTCACACTATTAGACCTGGTCATAGCTATTAAATACATTGCAGTCAGGTTTATGCGTCACACACATGACACACAAGTGTCACACATAAACCTAACTGCTATGTATTTAATAGCTGTTATATTTAATTATATTATGTCCAGTGCATATGCCTGCATTCCTGTCTTAATCTATGCATTTCTTGCTTTTGCTTTGTACAATCCTGTTTTCAGAACATTGGTGTACACATTTTTTTAAAACAAAAAGGCAAGTGAAGTTTGCGCCAACCTTTTACATGAGTGCTGTGCACAGCTTTGTTTACCAGGCACAATCTTGTCCTTAACGGCAAGTTTGCCATGTACATTCCTCTGTACCACAGTCAGACATCCTGCTATAGATAAGGTGTGGGTATTTGTGTGCATCAGACGTGTTACAGGTATTATCTGTGTGCCACACACATTCCTGCCTCCCTGTTACCCATTCTCAGGTGATCTTCCTTACCATGTCCGAGTGAAATAATTTCTTTGGTCTTCCATCATTTATCAGAGATGTGCATGGTAACTTTGAATTATTGAATCATAGAATCTTTGAAGACACAGCTGTCATTGCAGGAACGTTCATAAACTGGACCTACTTTGGCACTTTGAAAGCCATCAGGCTGTTATGTCCACTTGCTTCTCTGTGTGTGTGTGTGTGTGTGCATTTTGAGATATAAGCATATACCTGTATGCATCTTAAAAAAGAAAGTTCATTTAACAATGAAGAGAGACTGTACATGGCTCCTAGCTAGTAATCCTTCCCTCACACCACCCCTATCTGTTGCTAAATTCACTGATACCTTTTTCGCAGGATTTAACCAAAATGTCTAGATTGCCAGCCATGCTTTGGGGGAATATTTTATTCTTTCTACAGGCAGTAATTGTAATCAGTATGATATATACATATATAATAGATGACTTTATAATGTAGAGCAGTTTTGTTCAAAGGATAGCTTGAAGACTTTATTCTCTAAATATGAATATTCCAAATATATTGCCACAACATAGGCGTTTGTGAATGTTTCATGTGGTGTATACTGCCTTACAGTTTAAACTATAACAGCTTGAAAGGGGCTGTTTTTGTGGATGTACTGTGCACGAAGTCATGCAGTGGCTTGCATGAGAGGAAGATCAGTGGTGAGGCTTTCCTTGACTTTCCTGCCATATCTTCTCCAGCATCTGCCTCAAGGCATTTGCAAGCAGGTGCACCGTGATATACTATACATCTGATATTGATGAATCTTTTTTCTACATCATTAAAAAAACATATTTTTCAATGCCTTATTTTCCTAAATGTTTAAACTTGGTGGTACACTTTTTACCACTTGTTTGGTTGTGAACCAACTACACATATCATGTATCACCTGAATGGCCTAACGCCTGGGGTGCACAGCTGTTAAGATGAGAGTTTTTTGTGCATCATCAGACCAAATTGTGTAAATTGTCATATTTGTCTGTTAATGTCTGCAAGTATAGCCTGCTGCAAGACTGCACATGGGTGCAGAGAAGTCTAGTGATTGTTAGGAATGCATTTCTCAGGAGGTGCACCTGTGATGAATTTCCCCTTTTTCAGACTTTACTTTGGGGATTGATTTAAAAATAAATGGAAAATTTGTTCGGTCTTTGACATTGAGGGCTAACACTCAGTTTTTTTTATAGTTTTTTTTTAAGAGGAGCATTTCCAACATTTTATGCTAAGAACAAATTCTCGGGTAAAGCAGTTGGTGTTTGTTGTGACCAGAGCAGACTTACGATGACTTGGTACCTTGATTGTATGAAATAAAGCTGTTTTGGATGATATATACTGGCAATTTTTCACATTGTTACTACAGTCAGCAAGGGGTAATACACCATCAATACTGGTTGTTGAACTTGACGGAAGTGTGTCTTTACGAAAGTAGATGGAGGCTTCCATTGAAAGTGTAATACTAATGACAAGCTGTCAGTAACATTCTCTTACAATAAAGTATTTTACGGTTTTGAAAGTTTTTCTGTTTTAAGAGTTATTGTATGCATGATCATATTGAAATTTTATTAGGACCATTTATCATGAAGGTGTGGTGCTGCAAATTGCATGACATTCTTAATACCAACAATCAGTAACATAGCAACTTGGGAGTTCAAAACGCTAGCTAACATTGCAACACAGTGGCATGTTGCAAAATGGCTTCTTGATCCAGAACAAGTAGGCCACAGAGTGAACCATGAAGTAAAAAAAGTTCATTTATTTGCCAAGCGGCACTGAAGAACCTGTCATAATGATGGCTGCCACTCAATAGACAAGCATCAGTCACATACACACACATACTTGCAGATGCCACCACACACACTATTACATGCAAACCTACAAAATTAAACAAGCAAGAAAAATAGGAAATTCCTACCCATGCACCCCTCCGCACATGTGCACATGCGCATACGCTACTGTATACACAACCCACACATATCAGTTCCACCACTGATTGCGTGCACAAACTCAAATAATGCATACATCGATGCTCACTCACACACTCACAGTGCCCACAGAGTTCGAGACATTCACCATTCAGTCCTAACTTTTGCTTCAGTGGGGCTTAGTGAGGCTACTGCTTCAGGACAAAAACTTTCTCAGGTGGAATGTTCTGGCCTGGACATGTCTGTACCTGACCCCGAGGGTCAGGTTGGGTGGGATTTATCAGCCACAATCTTGCATGCCCTGCACTGGGCACAGGTTGTGCCTACAGAGGGTAGGTCACAGCCAATAGTTCTGCTGCCTGCATGTATCATCCAGTCAAGTTGGATTCTCTGTGATGCTGCCATACCAGACGATGATCAAGAATATCAATACATTCTCAATCACTGCCTGGTAAAACGGGACCAGAATGTCCCTCTAAGACCAAACTTCTGCAGGTGCAGAAATTAAAATTGTTGGTGGGCCTTCTTGATGATAGACAACACATTGTTTTCTCAGCTGAGGTCATTCGAGGTTGTTCCCAGGAACCTGAAATGGTCAACCTGCTCTATGGCCTTGTTGAAAATAAGAGGTGCCACTGGCCTCTTTTTCCTGCACAGATCAACTACCATTTCCTTGGCCTTAGAGCATGTCCATGCACAACATGCTGCTATTGCTAAATGTTTGTCAACAGTTCGTGGCAAGCAATCAGAAAAAAGACTGTAAAATCTGAGATTAGCCTGAGGCTACTGCATTAAGCAGAGCAAACTGAATGACATAATGTTGCACTGGCTTCAGCATGCTTTGGGGTACACTGACAGACAAGAGCAGACAACAGCAGAAGTTCACAGTAATTGCCACAATACTCACAGCAAAAGTAAAAACTATTTTATTAACAGAAGGGAGGGTGGATACAGAATTTATAACCACATTTAACATTTGTAAACTACCCTCATATTTTGTTGGAGAATTTTTTATAATGGCACCGTTTGGACTTTAGACTAAATCACTCATAGCAAACAGTCATCTCTTGTCTGCACTGACAAACATGTAGTCAACAGCAGCTTAAGTAAGGGTTATCTGCTCAAAGCAACACAGCAGCTGTCACTGGTATAAGCTGGGTCTGACATTCCTGACACAGAGTAAACAGTGCTAAGAAAGAAGCTAGCCCTTTTTTATGCAGGTTACATGGATAGGCAATTGCTTACAAGCATATAGGACCATTTACTTTTACCTTTATGTTCTTTTGCCACTTCAAAAACAGTTTTAAGTTCCCCGTTTGTCATTGCAAGAGAAATAGAACATAGGAAAATCCTACAACCTACAAATCTCTTACGTAACTTAAACCCATCACTTTTGAAGTCTGTTGTAACACTCCACTTTCCGATATACTGCATGCAAACATAAGTGTGTCCATGCACACACTCACTCAACCTATCAGCTGTGCAGGAGACTCCTACAGCTTTTAGACTTCAGAAATTTCTTTCAGTTTTTCATACCTACATTTGCATAATAATCAAGATGTGTCAAGATATTTTTTAGAAGAAAGGTCTTTTTGGACCGTGCGGTCAAGCCAGCTGATAAGCAAGAGTCATACGTTTGGCCTGGGCGCTGATAGCAGGCTGTTCTTGATAATCTTCCTGCTGCCGCCTTTGGACCTGTTCAATGTCTCCTTCATCGACACCACTGGATGTTATGATAAAGTTGTGCAGGACACATGCAGCCAAAATGATAACTGGCATCATGTCTACTGCTAGCATTTCAAGGTATTTCAGTCGACGAAACTTGCCTTTCAGTAGACCTATAGCTCTCTCAACTTCTACATGTGTTGACAAGAGTGCTTCATTGAACCTTCTTTGAACCGTACTAAGATGACCGTTGTCTCTGAAGGGCACCATGAGGTAGTTGGTCAAGGGGTAGGCCGAGTCACCTAGGAGATGAAACCTCCTTGGCAATCCATTTCGGTCAAGCTTACGGCCTAGAGTACTGCTCCGAAAGACTTGGGCATCGTGAACTGAACCTGGCCACCCTGTGTAGACATCCAAGAACAAAAGTCTTCGGTTACACACCACTTGCAGCTGGATGCTTGTGTTGCCAGTTCCATTCACATATGAGTATCCATTTTCATTTGGGTCCGGAATATGAATGTCTGTGGCATCAATGACACCAATTACATCTGGAAACCCACACCTACAGAAACATAAGAGGAGCCATTTCTGTCATCACAATCAATATTTACTAATTTAGCCTCACCATCACAACATTGGCTACTGGCCAAAAATAAAAAATCCATGGTAAAAAATAGGAGTAATTTTTAAAGGCAGTATGATGATGATAACGAAGAGAAGCTCTTGTAAAGTGCAATACATCATGAGCAAATATAAATAACTAAAAAGACACTTTCAAAAGCAACCTACATGGCTTAATTTTTAAAAAATGCTGAATCTAAATACTTACAATTGGGATAAATATATATATATATATGCATATGTGTGTTAGGTATAAACAGATCTAAATGTAACATAGTGGTACATAAAAGATTGGATCAAGCTTTAGATTAAATTGTCAATGTAAGGTTTGTAAGGTCTACGAGTTGCTTACTTTTCTTGAAATTCCTGTGCTGAGCATTCCATTTGTGTTACATCTGGCCACTTGATGCATTGCTGCTGCTGGCCAACTAATGCACTGCATACAGTATGAAGGACTCGATGCATTGAACCTTTGCTCATATTGAAACGATTGCCAATGATGCGAAATGTTTCCGTGCTGCCAAGATACCACAGCGTTGCTAGCACTTTCCTTTCAACTGAAATCTTTCTTTCTTTAGGAAGTGATGGTGCTATCCAGCTACATAAATCCTGAAAAACAGTCCATAAAACCTTGATAAATACTAGATTAAATGGGCTGCTTACTAATGCTACATCAGTCATGTTGACCTATCCCAACAATGAAAGTCGAATTGACCAAACATGCTCCTAAATGAATGCCTAAGCAGTGACTGGTTAGATGTTAACCAAACGTCTGCATATACATTTAATTTAATTCTATGGATGGCTTTACCAACAACTCATAGTTCCAGAGGGACCTCTACTGGACATCTACTTTTGAAATACTGTCTTTTTAATAAAAAAAATTTAACGAGATGAAACTTTTTAATAAACTTTTTAATACTGTCTTTTGTTCCCTTTAAGTTTCTCTGCTCTTCCCTGCAGGTTATATAATCATAAAATATCAGTTTAATTTTCATTTTTCACTATAAACAACAGTAGGCTATTTGTCCAGTTTCGTTTTGAAGCTTATCATGAGCACAGTGGTGTTCCTACGAGATTAAAAGAAATCTCACGTGGATGGTAAACCTTACGTGTCTTGCAAATACACTCAACCGATGTTACCATAATCGTACTTCGTATTTAGAATGTCACATGCAGGCTCTAAAATTGAATTTACTGAAGCGCCCTTAAATAAAATTTCTAGAATGATCAAAGCTTTTACTTCAAAGTCCGAACGCTTCATCCGAAAATGTTGTTTGAATTCCATGTCTGCGTAACCCGGCACAGTCCTTTCCACAAAACCTGTTGTTCTATCTGCCGTTTGTTTGGGCTGTGAATATATAGTACAAGCCATTGCAGCTATTGCTGTACTGGTCGTAGCAATGATATCTGCAATTTGAAATGTCTCGTCATTAGCAAGTTCTTCCAAGACAAGTGCTAAGATTCGCTTTCGCGACGCGTTACTCCTAATATCCGCCATTTTGTCCCGTCTTGACGAAAACGTTTTGAAAACAAAAAACGCTTTTGAGAGGGGGAAGCTACTCGAGGCAACGGCTATTTTTCCACAACTTTTATTATGCATTTTAAAACTGTTTTCTTTAAAAAAAAAAAGCCATATCAGGAAAGAAGACAGACATTTTTTGTGTAATTAATGCAAATGTGCTCCCGGCTGCAGTGTTTACTCTTTTTTTGTTGTTCATGTTGATCACTGGTAGCGCCCTCGTCATTACAGACGCAATAGCATGCAGATCCGTGGTATATAGCTCTGCACGCCAACAAATAGTAACACTCCAATAATGCATACACCCCTCACTCGCGGCATATACTTCACCTGTCTAGCTTTTTAGTAACATCGATACAGATTTCTTTTTATATATGTGACGCAGAAGTTAAATTCGTTTAAATTAAATTTAGCGATCGTAATTTATGTACACTTCCAAATACACATACAAAGCAGGTTATTCAACGTACTCATGTTTTATTATTTATGTCACGTTGTCGTTCACATATTGTTGTTACACTTGTAGGCCAGCTCACGAGATGAAACCACGGATGCATATACAAATCTGTGTTGAAACTGGCAGTCGTCTGAAGAGCGTCCAAAAGTCCGTACAAAGGATATCGCTCGGCACCTCTGTAGTGCCCTCCTGAGGGCTGAGGCGGAAAATTATCTGAGCTGGACAGTTAATGGTAGCTGTGTGGTGGCTGGGCTGGTCTGTGCAAAACCCTGATAATAGTGTTCGTCTCTTTTATGCTGACTTTGTCTTCTGCTTAATTGTATCCTCCTTGGCTGTAAAATTGTGGTACATGACACATACGCTTTCATACTTTTCAGAAATAGAGCTTGAAAACATATTTCGAAGGTGCAACTTTTCTAATTTAGAAGAAAAACAATAAAATAAAATAAAATGAAACTGCAGTTGAGCTACACACTCAAAACGTCCTAAGAAAGTATCAAGATCTTCCACAGTTTCATCAAAAACAGGAAGTTTAACTCGTTATAAGTACTGATACGTGGGTCTGATGGGGTTGAGTCCACTCCCTCTCAAGCCGTTGATGATGAGTTTCTCCTTTTCTCTCCAGCTCTAATTCAAACTTCCTTTCTCTCAGTTTCAGTTTTAGCAGTCTTTCCTCTTCTTCTAACTAACGTTTTCTTTCTTCTCTTTTTTCTTCTAACCGAAGTTTTCTTTCTTCTAATTGAAGCTTCCGTTGTCTCTCTTCTTGTTCTCACTTTTCGTCCCTCTCCTCCTGACGACGATCTCTTATACGCTGCTATGAACTTATTGGTATTGTAGAGATTTATATCAGACTGTACGCTATATATTATCATGTATATTGTAAAAGTGCAAATAAAAGAAGATCAAGCAGCATCTGTGAACCATTTAGGTTATTGTTGACTTGTACTTGTTCAATCCCACTAATAAACCAAATTTGAAGCATATCCAATGGGTATTGTGAAAGTTATTGTAAAGATTAGGTTTTCACACTGACTGCAATATACTATCATGTATACTGTAAGAGTGCAAATAAAACAAGATCAAGCAGCATCTGTGAGTTATATAGGCTATTGCTAGACTTGTACTCCTTTAGTCCCACTAATATACCAAATCCGAAAGAAATCAAATTTGTATTGTGAAAGTTATTGAAAAGATTATGGTGTACGCTATATATAATATATTATCATGTATATTGTAAAAGTGCAAATAAAACAAGATCAAGCAGCATCTGTGAATGTTATAGGCTATTGTTGACTTGTACACCTTCAGGCCTACAAATAAACCAAATTTGAAGCGAATCCAATTTGTATTGTGAAAGTTCTTGTTAAGATGAAGTTTTCAGACTGTACGCTATACATTATCATGTTTACAAGGGCCATAGTGGGCATGCAAGATGCAACCACAGACTTAATTTCTGTGATTCTGTGCAGGCAACATTATAATTTGTCAGCAAGTTACTCTGTATTCGCGTACTCGGTACTCAATGCTCCATATAACAGCTTCCTACGTCAGGGGACTTAACTCTCTGGCCTCGTAATTAACGCCTTTAAAACTTGACGAATTTAATTATCACTTTATACTACAATAGCGTTCTTCTCTCACTCGCTTTCTTCTTTCCACCACGTTCTCCTTTCTCGCTCATGCGCGACATAACACACAGGGGACGTAACTCTCTGGCCTCGTAATTAAACGCTGCTCTGTGGCGCCTGGAGAATTTACTATGCATTCTGTTATCTGTTCAGTTTGGTGAGTAGATGCAGCTGTTTTGTCACACTAATCTATATTCGAAGACAGTTATGCTTACAATATTACCTCATATGTTTGTGTAATTTGCTTTAAATACAGTGGTGCTTTGGCGCTCCACAACAGTGGTCCTGTCCAATTGCCTAGCATCCTCCGCGCTCCCCACATCCCCTCTCAAAAGAATTAATGTAAATGCATTAAATATGTAAGTCTGGCTGTAATAGTTAACTGCCGTGTATTGTTAATAGCATTGTATAGTATGGCATATACAAGATAGGCTTATTTAAATGTTTCATTAAAAATATAATTTAATTATTACATTTTGTTGTCTGCTTAATTTTGTGAATGGATCCGGCTGCTTTCTGTAAGGGTGATCTATAGTCTAAGAGTCTGTATCTGCAATCAACATCGCCGTGATATAGCCCTAGCTGCTGGCACGGCGATAAACACAAACAAATAAACTGCAATCAACAATGCTCAGAAGGGGGAGGAAAAAGGATCAATATTTATGACAGCTTTGGCGTTATTAACGATAATGGAAAGATCGGTAAGACCCGATTTAGCCCTACAGAATACCGGAACTTTTTAAACTCTTTACATTCACCAGAACACAATGAACCCAGAATCATTCAACAGGAGGACCATGAACCCAATGTAGCCTTTTTACCTGCAGAGAGTATGTGGATAACTTAATGACCATTTTAACTGGGAATGGCAACAATTGAGTTATATATAAATATATTGAATATATATTGTTTATTCGTTGACTTGCATACTTAATAACTAAAATGCCTCCTGAATATTCCTCACACTTGAGAGTATTTCATGTCTACAGCTACATTTTCTCACTTTTATCTTTCTATATCTACATCTGCATGAATAATGAAAACCTGAATTAATGGATGATACATTGTAATCTGGCACACCAATGTATGCTAGCTAGTTAATTGTATTTTCTCAGTGGTGTATTGGAAATAGATTTTATTTTAATGAAACAGAACAGACAACCTTAGCTATCATTCTAAATTATAATGAAACTATGGGAAACTTTATTGATCACAAAATTCTACAGAACTTTATTTTACCTGTATAAAATTAGATTTGTTACAATTTTTACTTACACTTAGGAGTGTAACAGTTGTTGATAATATTAGATGACACTTTGCATACCAATTAATAAAAGTTGGCTGAATAAAATACACTATTGTCACATAACAACTGCCATTTGATTTATGCACAATAAGGATATATCATAATTATTTTGACTGACATGCTGTAGCATGCAAAGTTTTTTTAAGGACTATTTCAGAGTGGAATTATTTTCTATAGTTTAATGTTTAGAACTTTTTTAATAGGTCCATTTATAAAATATGCTTTACCTCTACTATTAACAGCTGAATCTGAGATGGCAGAACCTAGCAGCCACAAGAAAAGGATGGTAAACGAGGCTGAAGGATGGAGAAAAATACGACCTGCCCTGGGTGTTGCCTGTATGGAAGGATTTTGTCCTGCTTCAAAGCAGTGTTCCTTCTGTGGGTCTTCTGAGGTTCTAGAAGTTGTATGGTGTCCTGACTGTGGACCCAATACGCTATACTGCATGATGTGCAACGATAATATTCACCGCATGGTTATGTACCATCAGTCGTATGTTTGGAAAAATGTAAGTACTAAAGTTTTATAATATTGGTGAAAGTATTTTCATTTAAAATCTTAGTTTATGGGAAGACACTTCATTGTGTGCATTGTACATGCTTATACCTGTATTAAAATAGTACTAAACACTACATAGAGAATTGCTATGTTGAAATTATTAAATTCACTTGCATACCTGTATATTTCTATCTGTAGTTACAAAATATAACTTACTTTTTTCTATTTGATAATTTGCTCATGTTTATTTTTTCAGGATGTGTCTATGTTTGTGCCCCTAATTAAAGATACAACACTAATCCATGAACACTCATGTGACAGCATATATTCTCGCCAGATAAGAGTTGTATAAGAAGTACATTATGTTGCAAAAAGACCACAAGAACTATAGTGACAAACAATTTGTTTCTCATAATAGTAAGTTCCTTTATGCCAACAGGTCCCTCCACGACTCATTGCAAACATTAGAATATACCTTATGACATTCTACTGTTGAAACCACAGTGGTATCTTCAATGCCACAAGAAATGATTTTCAATGGCATTCACCTTACTGAAGACTGCATTTGTTTGAAAGGTTTGATCATTCTTAGCAGGGACCTAGAGTGGTAAACTGCTTTCATAAAGGTATGTTTGCCAGGTTCATTGATCCTAATAATACTGATTGATAATTGGTATGTTGTTGCAGGAATACAGCACTCAGTAAAATCCCATTTTTGCCATTGTGAGCCAGAGGCTGTTACTTTAGTTAGAAGGGGATTATGGCCAGCAACACCCAAACAGCCTTCACAAAAACACTGATGGAACTAGGCCGAATGCTACAACTTGAAGGCCAATTATCTCTGCAAAAGTTCTGCTTTGCATTAGAAAGAAGAACTACATTTTTGCCTCCTCACACAACTGACTGCAGAAACCTCTACCTGGCACTGGGTAATAATTTATATCTTACATTCTTTTATGTGAAACTGCATCATCATAACAAAATCAGTTATGAATTGTGTCATGTGTGCTGAACATTGATGGATGTAAAATTTGTGTCACTAATTTTTGGCAGTTGGTCATTGGTTATTTGCAGTTAGTTTTAGTATCAAGAAAAAAGTATTTTAGTTTACAAAGGTATTGTTTTCAGGAAACGCACTAACTGAATTCCATCATCACCAAGTGTCATGCCTTGAGATGGCACATTCCCCAGACATTTTGAGCAAGAACTGCCCAGTGTGTACATTGGTATGTGTACTGTCTGCTAGCTGTCTGTATTAGTGCCGATTTGTTCTTCATTACACAGGATTTATTACACTGTCTTGCTAGCTATAAGATTTTTGTAACAATCTTTTAATTATTATAGGTTTGAGGTTTCTTTGTCAGTTAAAGATTTTTTAAAGAAATAAATCATCAAAGTATGATTTAGGGAAACGTACAAAATATGTAGATTATGATAATGATGTTCAGTTAACTGTTTTAACCATCTTGGTTCAAGATAAAAATGAACATTACAATGACTGGCTTATAACTGAAAACTGCGAAGACGACAATGGGTGAAGTTTGTTTTATTATTATTGCTGCTCTGAGATAAATATTAGACCAATAAACCTATACATTTTTGGAAAAGAGAAAACTTGAACTTTGCAATAAAAAGTAATGAAAATCGCCTTGCCCGTGCTACCCGGCAAAGCCACGATCGTGGCCTTTCAAACCAAGAGAGTTAAGTGTCTCAATGGTGCTGCCCCCACCAAAGTATTCAACTCAATTCATATCTACACACTGTCTGGTTCTCTCTGCTTCTCGCTATCTGGCTTTGCATTCCTCTAATCAGACTTCTGCTACTTTATGTTTTCTAGAATCCTACACTGACTGCCTTTCAAGCATGTATCGAAGCTTACCTTTTTCTCCTCCTATGTGTGTGTGTGTGTGCATGGCCATGTGTTTATGAGTTTCCAAAAGTATGCATCATGAATGCCTGTAGCAAGAACTGGTGCTTTATAGATACCTTTATGATTATATCAAGATTCCAATTTAAGCATTGTTTTGCACATATATTTATGGTAGAAACCTGAAAGGTCCGTCATCTCGATGAACGCCAATTTCGGCCTGGTCCACAAAAGGCACTCAGGATCAGGACCAGGACTCCAGTATGCAAGATTCAGAATGTTTAGTCCAGATGAAAGTGTCAGAGTTAAGCCTAAATGTACAACTGTTTTTTTTTTGGGGGGGGAGGGGGTAACTGATTCTTTTTTTTTGGGGGGGGGGAGGGGAGCGCAGTATTTGTCTTTCGCCTAGGGCGCAACAGTCTTGCGCCAGCCCTGGTCACAATGCAATAGACACAGAATAAAATGTAATCATAAATATTGTAGACGTAACTAATATATATGTTGGTGTGAGGGGCTGTTGGTGGTACATATGATTGAAAGTGAAATAAAAGTGTTTCTTGCAGTTGTTAGCTCATGTATACATGTATGATTTGTGTGTGGCATTATCATAGTTTTTTATTATAAAAACAATAACAGTAATGATAAATTTGCTTTTATTTGAATATGCAGGGTCTAGCAGTGATGGAGAGAGTGAAGATGAGGGCAGCGGCCAAGATCTGCATGGCATTTGGCTACCCATTATAGGTGAGGATCCTTGATCTCAGCCTATCAACTTCACTGCTGCTCCTTTGTGGACCAGGTAGTGGCTGAGACCAACCGGTACGCTAGGAAGTGGATTGTGGAGCACAGTGACTACCTCAACAGCAAACCCAGGTCCAGAGTGCACCAGTGGTATAAGAGGGGCAACCTGACACCCGAAAATTTTGTGCTTTTCTGGGTGTGTCCCTGAACATGGGTGTCATTTGAAAGCCCAACATTGGCATGTACTGGGACGCAGCCCATCCCAGCCAGTCGACACCATGGTTTCTGGATCACTTTTCACGAGACCATTTCCAGCTGTTGCTGAAGTTCCTCCACTTCAGTAACAATGACCTACAGCCACCTGCTGGACATCCTGACCACAAGCTCCACAAAAGTCAGGGGCACTTCACGAGGTCCTTCCTCCATCACTATCACCCTGGCAAGGACATATCCATTGATGATCGGGTATAAGGGCAAGACACCACACCTGCGTCAGTATATGCCTCTCAAATGCCATGCCAGGTTTGGAATCAAACTGTGGTGTGTCTGTGATAGTGACAATGGATACACACAGAGAGAGTGATGTCCCTTCTCCTAACTGGCTTGGGGGACTAGCGTCGTTTTGTCTCGTCCTTGGATGTACGTCGAACTTTGGTTTTTTCTTCTCATCTGTGATGTTTGCTGTGCCGTTTATCTTTGTTATGGATTGTTCTTCAGTTCTTGTGCTCCATCATTTCTTTGCAACAGACATTTTTTTCCACTAACGGCTTCTGTCTCCTGTTCTCCGTTCTGCCATCTTGCTTTGATTTGTGACTGAACAGGATTCTGCACCTTCCTCGCTGACACTTTTAACTGTTTCTGGCATTGTGGACCATTGTGAACCATAACGTTTTCCATTTTTAGTTTATGAACCCTATATGTTGCTACATGTTCTGTGGATTAGATTCTGGATCTATGCGCTTTAGCGATGTTGTCTGCTGACAGATGTGTTCGTGTCATTCTGCATCCGTGCTTGTAACTGAATGCTTGTAACTTTGCTTCTTCACTGCCAGGACGGTGCTCTGTTCTCAACTGTTGCCCTAAAACTTCAATAAACCAATGAACCTTTCTTTTTACTGGCCTACACTTGAAATTCAAGACATTGCATATACTGATCCTTGCTTTGTGTAGATCAACTTCAAAGGAAAGTCCGGTGCTGGCGGGAAGGGAGTGAGTGTAAATAATGATAAGAACACTGAAACTTACTGTTGTTGAGATCAGCATCCATTATTATGTATGTGTGTTTTTCTTTTTAGTAAAGCGCTTTGAGCCTCCCATAAATGGTGGGAAAAAGCGCTATACAAATAAACTTTATTACATTACTATTACTATTACTTCTTATTTTGAAGTGTGTAAAGGGAAGGAAGTGCCAGTGGAACGAGGCCAGCCATGTGGAGCAACACATGCACTCGTCATGAAGCTGCTGACTGAATGCAATTTCTTGCATCGAGGCCACCACCTGGGAGTGGACAATTTTTTCAGCAGCCTGGACCTGTTTCTGGAACTTTATGCTAATGGTACCAGTGCTACCGGGACTGTCAGGACACACAAAAGGGGACTTCAAAGGACTGCCTTGAAACAGTGACTTAGAAACAAGGAAGTCGTTGAACATCGCAAGGGGCCTCTCCTCTGTGTGGCTTACAAGGATGGATCTAAGACACCTGTCCTGCTTAGCACTGCTGTATCAGCTGGGTTCCAGAATGTCACCAACAGGAAGCCAAAAGTAGTTGTGAGATACAACCAGTCCATGGGAGGTGTAGACCTGAGTGACGCCAGGCTCTACACCTACTTGGTAGAACATCGCACAATGAAGTGGACACTGAAGGTGGCATTCTCTCTTTTTGGCAGGGCAGTGCTAAACAGTTTTATATTATATGAGCAGAATACCATCAACAGACCCAAACTGACCAGGCACCTGTTCATGATTCAGCTTGTGGAGGCATTGGCTGGGGGCTATCACCGACCCAAGCTTGGGAAGCATCGCCGTACAGCTGCAGCAATCGAGGCTGCCAGACAAGACAAGTCTCTGGCATTTGCACCTGCTGTAGTTCCCCCCAACCCCAGCCAGCTTTTGGAGGTGGTGGACACACAGTGACGAAATTGCCAGTAGGGAAGAGACATGATTGCGCGGCAGTGCACAGCAAACGAGTGCGTTCCTCGTTTGAGTGCCCTACTTGTGGTGTAGGTTTGTGTTGTGTGTTTAGAGTCCGGATACAAAATACCTTTTCAGACACCCATGAACAGCAGGTGGGAGTCCGTCAAGGAAGTATCCTGTCACCTATATTGTTCTGTATTAAAATAGATGTCATCCTGAAGTCTATTCCCAAAAATATGGCTGCCTCACTATATGTCGATGATTTTGCACTTTGTATACGAGGAAAGTTTCTACCTGGTCTGGAGAGACAATTACAGTTATGTGTAAACCACATCTCAAAATGGGTATTAGAAAACAGTTTCAAATTTTCTCCCTCAAAATCTGTGTGCATTCACTTTACAAAACTAAGAGGTCCTTTTCCTGAACCATCAATTCATGTAAATGGAACAGCACTGAAGGTAGTGGAAGAGGTCCATTTCTTGGGTGTTATTTTTGATCATAAACTCTCTTTTCAGAACCACATTCGCCATCTTCTTGTCTGAAGGCTCTAGATATATTGAGAGTGATAAGTAACATAAGCTGGGGTGCAGACCAAATCACTTTACTCCGTTTGTATCGTTCCCTAGTGCGTTCAAAATTGGATTATGGATGCATAGTCTATGGATCAGCCAGGACATCATACCTAAAAAGGCTAGACACTGTGCACCATCACGGCCTGAGAATTTGTCTTGGAGCTTTCAGAACTACTCCAATACTCAGTCTATATGCAAAGGCAGGTGAATCGCCTCTAGAGTTACGCCGACTAAAACTAATTTTGTCCTATGTCTCGAAACTTAGAGCTCTGCCCCAAAACCCTGCTTTCCACTCAGTTTTCTCCTTTCAGTTTCTGGAGAAATACAGGGCACGTGAACATGAACAAAAACCTCTACCCATACGAGCTCACCCCCATCTTCAGAAATTGGGAATGGACCCCAAAAAAACAGCACCAATTGCGCTGACCAGAACACCACCATGGCTACTTCACACACCGAAAATTTGTTTTGACCTCTCCAACCTAAAAAAAAGGCGAAACCTCTGACATAGTCTATCAGCAACTTTTCAGAGAAATAGTCACAGACTATCCTGACTTTTATCACATATACACCGATGGATCAAACAATCATGAAAAAGAAACTGTAGCAGCTGCAGCAGTGCTGATGGACATTTCCACACCACCTCTGACAGCTCACTTGGAAGGTCATAGCTCCATTTTTTCTGCAGAGTTAAAAGCCCTTCTACTTGCATTGCAGTACATCCATACATCTAAAGAGAAAAACTTCTTAGTTATTTCAGACTCTTTGTCATCCCTACTTGCACTTCACTCTCAACGTTTAGATCACCACTACTGGTTCTACTCTTTGAACTTCTATCATTACTACAGAATAACAATTTTGACATTATTTTTATTTGGGTTCCTGGCCATGCAAATATTCCAGGAAACACTAAAGCTGATGAGGCAGCGAAAAGGGCCCTTCAGCAACCACTTGTGGTCCATACAACATTTGCTTCAGATCGGTATGCTTCTATTCAGATGTATATCTCACAACTTTGGCAGCTTCATTGGGACTCCATGAAGCACAACAAACTTCACTCTATTTTCCAAAACTAGCAGACTGTATAGCACAAGAATTTCTAAACCGAGAAAAAGTGGTTATAAATAGACTAAAAGCTGGACACTCATTTATCACTCACCGATTTTTGCTTGCAGGAGAAAGCCCCTCACTTTGTCCTTGGTGTAAAGACCCCCTGACCATAGAACGTTTGCTCATCTCCTTTTCAAAACTCGCTACAATTCATCAAAGTTATTTTACAGCACAGACTCTCGCTGACCTTTTTGTCAAACACTCTTCCAAATCAATCTTGGCATATGTAAAGTCCATTCAGATGTTTCACCTGATATGACATACCTTATGTGTTTAAAAACTTTTATTTTACAAAACTAAGAAAAGAAAAATCTCTAGACTTGTACAATTTCTTTATGTCAACCTTTGAATAGTCATGTACATTGTTTTTGCCATGAGATAGCCTTAGTTGCTGACTTGGCATAACAGAACAATTAACTAACTGAATCTTAGGTGTTGTAGAAAAAATAAGCTGACGTTGATTTGTATGTTATATATACTCACACTGTTGGTCTTGTCTGTAGCAGGGTATTTATTTTCTTTATGTAAAACACATGGTGATTGTTTACACAGGAAAATAATTACATCAAAATTAAGTAATTATTATTTCCTGTTCTAATTGGTTTTTACTTCGGATAAGACAGACGAGAGTTCCACTGAATGGTTACATCATATATCTTAAGGTATGATGAAAATGTGTTGCAGTGGAGCTGTAACCTTTGTACATGTAGCCCAAAGATAGTATACACTAAGATAGCCCACTCTTATATAAAAAGTTGAAGCCAAGCGGTGGTCAAGGGGCGGACGGCCGCTTCCCCTGTCGTGAGGTAAACATCGCTAGCCTCGGGCGTACCACGCAGTGTGGCTACAGAGGGGGAACATGTGAAGCCCAGTTTGGTGGGTAGAAGTTTATGTAGTGAAACACTTTGGATTCTGGGTCTGTATAGTCTTGGAGGTAGGGAAAGGTTTACCTTAATGTCTCTCTTGGGTAGAAATCTTAGATCATTTTTCCACATTTCTTGCTGTTGCCATCCAAGCTTCTGCTCATGACACAGAATGTGACATTTATTCCGTCGGATTCTAGAATGCTATGTGTGAAATATTTCACTTGCCGCTGATGTATGCTGCCTGTTTGTACTATTTTTCTGTCTCTGACCCATTGCAACCTGTTATTTAGGCCCAGTCAACCAAGGCCTCTGTGCGCTACTCTTATGTCATCCTGAGAAAAGGAAGAAGACCAGAAGGTGCGTCAGACTGCATTTCTTCTCTCTGTCATTAGGTAGTGATTGCGAAGTGTGTGTTTGATATGGAGATAGGTCAGTGAAAGTTACACTCTGTTTTACACTAGAGTAGCACACATCATCAGACTTATAAATGCTATCTTCGATCTGTTTTTATCTGCTGTTGCTCTAGAGCAGGGGTGCATGACATTAAAAAGTAGGGGATGAATATAGAAGAATAACATAGAAGAAATAAATTTATGTTTTGCATTTTTATCGTAGGTAGATCATTTTGACTTGGTCATCTTATAAGTAGCTCGCAAGCTGAAAAGGTGTGGGCACCCCTGCTCTAGAGCATTGCCAATTAAGAATGCATGTTGATGTCAAGAAGATTTACATTTTTTAAAAGGAAGTACAATGTGCAGATGAGGAATGGCCCCGTGTGGTCCAGGAAGTGGTTATACCATCAAAACATTCCTCACTGCCATTTGCCAGAGACAACATGGAAAGTATGAGCTTTTTCACAGAATTTTTTTATGTCTTGTTCCTGTAATGTTATCTGTTCACAGAGTTACCATAGTGATAATCAATCAATCAATCAATCAATCAATCAATCAATCAATCAATCCTCTTCGTGCTAGTTGCACATAAGGCCTCAACCAGAGCCCGCCACTGATGTCGATCGGCTGAAACTCGCTCCAGGCGACCCCATGTCCAGCCCTTTCCTTTCATCTCCCTTTCCACTGTTCTTCTCCAGGTTTCCTTTGGGTGGCCTCGTTTTCTTCGGCCGTCTGGAGTCCATCATAGGGCGATTCTGGAGAGGTCTGCACATGTCCAATCCATCGTCAACGCCTGCATTGAACCAGCGTGATGGACTCGGTTTCAGTTCTTCGGTGGAGTTCTTCATTGGTGATGGTGTTTGGCCAAAAGATGTTAAGTATGCGCCTGAGGCATCTGTTTTGGAAGACGTCAAGCCTGTTACCGATATTTTTGGTCATCTTCCATGTTTCTGATCCATAAAGGAGGGAGCTGATCACATTTGACTTGAAGATTCTCAGCTTGGTCTTCTGACTGATGTTTTTTGCCTTCCATGTGCTCCTGAGTGAGGCGAAGGCCTGGCTGGTCGGGCTCGAATCTCCACCTCCGCATCCCCGGTGTTTGAAATCTTGGACCCAAGATAGGTAAAACTTTCAACTTCCTCAATCACCATAGTGATAAACTCAGATATATTATTCTTGTACAACTTTCTCACAAACATGTTTACATAGTAACCTGTTGGGAATAAGATCCTTATTGTGGTTTCTCACAGATTTTGTAATGTTGATCTGTATGAGGAAAACATCATCATGATTTGGTAATGTTTCAGGGACATGTACAAATGTACCAGGTATACCGCCTGCGGAGATCAACTTCCTGTCAGAAATTCTGCAGGCACTGAGGCCTGAGCCAAAATGAAGACTACACAATGCCTGATAGATTTGGGAAAAACAGTTGTTAACACTCTGAATCTGGGTTAGCTGTATAATGAAGGTCATGATGACCATGCCAGGCAGTGAGATTGGGTCATGTCCACTTCAGTGGGCACCTGGAATTAGAAAGCTAACATTGGTAGTGGACTCTTTGGTGTATGTTGACCGTAACAGCACCTGATTTCGTGGGTTAATACATTCGGCATTCATGGGAATTTTTTTTTTAATTGGACACTTCATTTACTGTGATGACATTGAATTGGTGATGCCATTTTGTGTGTGTGTGTGTGTGACGGATGTCAGTTGTGTGGTGTGCTAATGGATTGATCTATCTCCGATTCAGAATAAAAATTTTAACAATTTTAATATGTGATGGAAGCTTTAACCTTGTTGCTGGAACTGACAGAATGAGGAATGCCTGGTGACTATAAGTATATCCAAGTAAGCTGTCAGTCATTGCATAATGATGATGATGATGATGATGAAGTTAATTTGTATAGCGCTTTTTCCCACCATTTGAGGGAGGCTCAAAGCGCTTTACTAAAAAGAAAAACACACAAACATAATAATAATGGATGCTGATCTCAAAAACATAACTTAGAAGACAATACATCAACAGCTGTTTCTAGTAGGTAAGTCTCATCTGTCTGGGACAAGGGTAAATAAGCCAAAAAGATAAGAATGTGGAAAGTCTCATCTAGACTAGAGGAAGTAAAGGATGAAAATCAGAGGAGCTTAAATTCAGAAAAGTGCAGGGGTGTGAAGTTATGTGTTGTTAATGAACTACCTTAATGATTTTGAGATTTCAGTGGTTTGTGTGTGTGCATCGGTTGAAAGTAGGCAAAAGTCTTGTAAAGTCTCGTTACTAAATTTGAAGCTCCGCCAATTTTTTAGTGAGGCATAGTTGCTGACCCCACTGACTCCAATTTATACCCTTTTTTAAACTGTAATTAGATTAGCAGACACGTGCTTTTACTTATTTTATCGGACAAGTGCAGTACAATGATTATCAAGATTTTTTTTTACGCCTTGTACACTGTCACGAAACGACACCTGTAGTGTTGAGTACTAATACTACATCGTCAAGGCTACTTGATGGTTGATAGTAGTGTTCAGTGGAATCTTGGCGTCGTCACACGATTGGCTCAGTTGTGTATTAGCTTTCTCCGTTTTTGTCTGATTCGTTATGCGCAGTCATCAGCATTCGCACATCTAAAAAATCGTCTGGTTGTCAAAAAATAAGAAATGAATATTAAACGTCTGGTTGTCAAGATAAAAACCACAGACTTCATAGGAGTCTGTGATAAAAACTTTCTCACGCCTTTAATGGCTAGCCGACACTGTGAGCACACGTGACCAACGACTGATGTCACATGATATGTTAGGGCGTTCTTGTCACATGATTTGAAAGTATATTATTAATGGTGTGTGGTTTTTCCTCATTACATTTCGACTACTATCACCAGAATGGGCCAGAATATACTCATTGTCTTCGTACTAACAGTTGTGAGTTTATGCAGCATTAGTTGTGACTATATTGTTAAATCAAATGTAGATTATGTTCCCAGCAAGTACGTCTCAACGAAGGATGGACTTCACCAACCATGTTACAGACCAGGAAAGCGACATGTGCCATCAGTAAAGCAGTAAGTGCATTGGTATCCAGATATTATACTCTTTGGGAACATTGTAGTGGCGGTGGTAGGAATGGTCGGGGTTAATAATGGCAGCCACAGGCGATAAAGATACACGACGCTATATATATGTATGTGCTCTGTTACTTTTTCGCATAGTCATAATTCGTATTTTATTGTCACCATCAATGTGCAAGAAATGTTCGTGGGACAGGTGTAGTTAGCAGCATACCTTTATACGTTATTAACACTGCATTCATTTCATTCTGAGAGACGTTTTTAGTTCAGTGATATGTTTCTCAGTATGCTAAATGATCAAGTCATTAAAAAATGTGGCAATCTTATGTCTTCAAAAATTTATTATTGATTTAGGTTTTTGTGGTTAAAATTTGAATCGTCTTTCCTCATTTTGGCATTCTGATCATTTAGTTTAATTTTATGTAAATCGTGTCCATTGATTTCTAACTTTACATAGGGAGACAATAGCTGTGGTTATGAAGTGGTTTGGGTGCATTTGAAGTATAGAAGCTATTGATAGCTTAATTCATGGATTGGTGCTTATTTTGGTCAGCAACTCGATCTTAAACTCCCTCTGCCTACTGAAATAAAGAGATAGCTATTGCTAATAGGGAAGTTATGTGATAAAAGTATCTGCCTTCCGTATGCCATGCCCTATGTTGCAAACACATTAATTGATACGTAGGCTTTATGGAGCATTTACTATTTTTGGACTTCTTATTAAGTTTGAGATTTATCCAAAATTGCTACTTTTTTCTTGCAGGTCAGGACCTAGACCATTTGAAGATCCCAATTTTCAGCTTTCTGATTTGCCAAAAGGCTGGGACTGGCGAAATATAAGCGGAACCAACTTTGCTAGTTCCACTCGCAATCAGCATATTCCACAATGTAAGGTTTTCATTTTTGTTGTGCCTATCTAATGAGGCTACTTTTATCTGTGATGGTGTGTTAACAGTTAAGGTTGACATGCTAGAAGGAAGTTGCTGGAGGAAGTGACTGTGTCTGTTCACAGATTGTGGATCTTGTTGGTGCATGGGAGCTACCAGTGCCCTTGCTGACCGTATCAACATCAAAAGGAAAGCTGCCTGGCCTTCTGCTTACTTGTCTGCTCAAGAAGTTATTGACTGTGGTGATGCAGGATCATGTAATGGGGGAGATGATGTAGGGGTTTACGAATACGCGCACAAGGTTGGAATTCCTGATGAAACCTGCAACAACTATCAGGCCAAGAATCAAGGTTCAGTCCTTTTTTTACCTACTTAAGATTGTCTGCAAGGATAGGTAGAGATTCTTTAAGATTGAAACTTGCATTTGGAAGGTTTTAACATAAATAGCCATTTCACTTGTAGCACCCTGAACACCTATTAACTAAGTATAAGACTGATGTTGACTGCTGTTGGAGTGTAATGCCTTTAGTCTATCCAGCCAATAACACCTATTAATATTCATAGTACATGGGCATTATGTGGTGCACTGAAGAACATTACACCACATTTTGTCTGTTTAAGTGTTTTCATCTAGCCTGCCGTAGAATATTTTGCCCAAGTTTTGGCTTTTGTCTAAACATATGTAGTAGTATTATTGTCATGGGAGATCATCTATCCCAGTTCCAGTTTCTGCATAATAGCCCCTGGATAACAGTTATCTAAAAAGATGTTTTTTGGTACTAGTAGTATTATGTGGTTAGGTAGTTTTTTTCTCAAGCCTTCACAACATTATGATCACCCAGACTTGTTACAAATATATATGGAAGGAAACAAAGCATTCCCACTAGTTAGATTATAAATATATATGGATAAATATATATTTTATTAACATTTATCTTTATATTTATTTTAAATAAGGTCATGGGCCAGAATTGGTTCAACTTATGGAAAGAGCCTGATAAATATACTCAGCTTTCGTTGTTGGTCTTTGCCAGATAACTCTTTTCATTGAAAACCATGCAAGATTTTGGAACCAATATGTCTTGTCCTTTTTCTTCTTACCTTAGACTGCAAAGCCTTCAACAAATGTGGAACATGTACAACATTTGGAGAGTGTGCCAAGGTTGACACTTTCAGAGTTTGGAAGGTTGCCGATTATGGATCTGTCTCAGGTCGTGAAAACATGATGGCTGAAATTTTCAAGAATGGCCCCATTAGGTAAAATATGTGAAAATTCTTACTTTTACTTCTGTTTCACTGTCTTGGATTGTTCACTTTTTCTTGCTGCTGATGCTGTGACAAAAAGTAAATAATACAGCTGAAATGTTGCTAAGGGTAAGATTCAGTAAGAGTGCCTCATTGTCTGTTGTGCCTCTATTGTTTGTTTTTCCATTTTTATGGTTGTATCTTGGTTTGTTTGCAGCTGTTCCATTATGGCTACCGAAGGGCTTGATAAATACATAGGTGGAGTTTTTGCTGAATACCATATCATTTCTGAGGTGAGAATTGGAGAGCCAAGCTTGAATAAATTTAAAACTGTTGATATGAAAGAAAATATCAGCACACATCGTTTTTGTGATAACTATGTAACATAACGTTTGATTTACAGAGAAATATATGTGCATATACTAAACAAGTTTTTTGATGTGTTCTAATTTGACAATGTTAGCTACTAATTTTATTTTCTCTGTTTGCCATTTTCAGCCCAACCACATCATCTCTGTGGCAGGCTGGGGGGTGGACAATGGCACAGAATACTGGGTTGTCCGCAACAGCTGGGGTGAACCTTGGGTTAGTCTGATCTTCCGATATTTAATATTTGTGATAGCTTGTAAACACTCTCATCAAAAATAATTTTTGATGGCAACTTGGTCACCTTAAATGACTTTCAGATACAGGTATGTGGCTTATATGTAGGCCCTACATGCCAAAATTTGCTTGTTTCCAAAGTTAACCATGTCGAGCTAAATTCAGACAGGACCTGATGTTTATAAATGGTGCAAGGTTACAACCAACATACTTATAAATGTAGTAGTGTTTGAATTGACATGAAAAAATAACTCTAAAATGGCACATATATATCTGACTGACACAGTTCATCTCATGATATTCTATTCCAACAATCTTGATTGACAGAATCTATTGCAGTCCATTTTCTTTACCATCTTTTTCTTCGTTGCACAGGGTGAACGAGGCTGGGCTCGTTTTGTGACCAGTCTGTACAAAAATGGAGAAGGCAACAAGTATAACCTTGGCATTGAGAATGACTGTCACTATGGAGACCCAATAGTTGTTTGAGTCAGAATACTCTTGTGGTGTTTGCTGCATATGTCTTTCAGAAGTTTGTCTCAGCTTGATACCTTAAAAAACTCATACATTATATTCTTCCTACAACATAGTATGGCAGATATTTATTTACATCAGAGCATATTTAAGTCAGCTTTAGATATTGTATTAAACTTTGTCTCAGAACATATTCTTTCATTGTTAGATGTTTCAGAGAATTAATTAGAGCCTGGGTGTAGACATAGAAGAGATCTAAAGAGAATGTAACTGACCAAAAACTAATTTAAAGAAGCAGGTGTGAAGGAAAACCTTTCATTACTTTACAATTTACATCATTGTCTGGGAAATGCTTTATTTCTTTGGCTGAATATACCCTGCTGCACATATTTGTAAAACATTCCTTATATTTCATTTGTGAAATGGTCAAGTACTTCAAAAAAATAAGTAAACTGAAAACTGGAGGCTCTGTGAGAATTGTGGATGCACAATAAGTTGCATAGCTCTGTTTTAATCATTCAGCAAACAAAATTGTACTCTCATGACACCGTTTTTTTGAATTATTTAATTTATTCTAAAAGAATAGATAAAGGGAGGTGTAAATATAATACATCAGATTTTTTATTTTTTCACTAAAATGTTTACAAATAAAAAATTGTGCCTTTTTTAAATATGGTGAGTCTTGCCAATTTTAAAAGTTGAGTTTGATATTTGTGCATGTGTGGATGCCAGCTCCACACCAGATATCCAGATCAGGATCGCAAGAGAAACAGCAGAAATTGCTAGGCTAGATAGGATCTGGCATAGCCATAAGATAAGGCTCACTAACAAGTGCAAGGTGTACAAATCCCTGGTAGTACGAATCCTGCACCGAAATGGAAAGGAGAATCCAGGCGTTTAGGAACAAGTGCCTGATGAGGTTGCTCCAGATTTCATACAAAGAACACAAAACCAACAACTTTGTAAGAAACGGGTGGACTCTACTCGCCGAAACAGAAAGGAGAATCCAGGCATTCGAGCACAAGTGTCTGAGGACGCTGCTCCGGATCTCATACAAAGAACACAAAACCAACGACTTTGTAAGAAACAAGATGGCCACACTGGTAGGACACCAGGAACCTCTACTATCAACAGTCAAGCGACATAAGCTGGTCTTCTTTTGTCATGTGACCCGGCACGACACCTTGTCGAAGACTGTCCTTCAAGGCACCTCAGAGGGCGGCCGACGCCGCGGAGGACAGAGAAAGAACTGACTTACGAATGTCAAAGACTGGACTGGTCGTCCTGTACAGGACCTGTTGACTATCGCCCACAATAGAGTGGCGGCCCTGTTAGCTGCCGCATCTATCCATGTGATCCTCCCAACGATAGGTGGCAGGCAAGGGACAACTGATTGACTGACTGACCCTTACATGTACATGCATTCATTGGAGAAATTATGGATGATAAACCCACGAGAAAAATGGTATATGTCTTTATGCCCTCAACTTATAAAAGAAGACCTACAGAAGGTATTCAATGCACTTGCAAGGTTTTAAATTATAACAAATTTCAGATACTGTTAAGAAAGTGAGTTTTGATAGAATGTATCCTCATCTATCGTCATGCATCCCTGGTACTAACTGATCATCAGATCAGATTAGACCCAGCAGTAGCCAACGCGTGCATCCTGCATGGAGCAGCTGGTCCACTCATGTTCACCATCCAATTTTTCCTCTGATTACCTAGAGTGTGCCCACTTTCTACGGCACCAAACCAATGACTTTGTACGAAGCATGATTGCCACACTTGTAGGACACATGTAGGAGCCTCTACTTGCAATGGTCAAGTGATGTAAGCTGGTCTGGCTTGGCCATATGACACCTTGTCAAAGGCTATCCTTCAAAGTACCATGGAGGCTGGTTGACGCCGTAGTGGCCAGAGGAAGTACGAACATCAAAGATTGGATTGGCATCCTGTGCAGGACCTGCTATCACTCAAAACAGGGATGAGCGGTGGGCCTTGTCAGCTGCCGCATCTATCTATGTGCTCACCTCCCCTCCTCCCCCCCTCACAACGACAGGCACCAGTCAAGGGACGAATGACTGAATAACTGACAACACTGGGGGACAGTTTTAAATAGGGTGTTATGCCGAGCGACATAGCTGAACCAAACAGCTTGCACCCTTTCACTGTTCTGATCAGAGTTTCTTGGAGACCACAAGGGTGACGACCACACTCTGTATGAAATTGTTGGATTTGTGTTCTTCTTAAGAGATTTGAAGCAATTTACTTAAGCATTTGTTCAGCTTGGCACTTGCTGCGATCACGTTTGTGATCCTGATGCAAATGTCAGCTGCCATCTTTGGAAAGCGCAGAATCCAGGTACTTGAAGCTGTTTATCTCACTAAGCTGCACTTCATTCATGGAGATCTCAGCTTTGCCATGCCTGGGGGTATTGACCATGACTTTGTTTTTGTCTGTGTTGATCTCCATTCCATATACACTGGCACTGTCTGTCAGGCTATTTGTGAGGTCTTGCAACTCACTAATGCTGCCTGTCATCAGGTCAATGTCTGCAAAGTGCAGGTTGCATATATAAGGGCCTCGATCCCACCAGTGGAATCTTTTTTTATCATTTTCGGTTGATCTTGCCCTCTTTCGTCGTTTATTATAAGTTTTTGTAAAATAATACATCTCAGTGTAGGTTCCATTTTCCTCTTTGTATGTAGTGCAAAATGCCCAGAATATTTTTTCAGGCTTACAAGATACACTCAAACACTCGGTCTGAAAGTCGCCAGAGGCATATCTTAATACATCACTGGGAGATAGCTAAGCAAGTTTCCACAAACTCCACATGCGGTTAATTTGACTAACAGCTAGATATGCTGTGTAGTTTTACAAACCATTCCAAATTGCACTAAACAGCCCCACTTTGTGGCCATGAGCCGTACGCCGATATAAATTAAACTAAGTGTAGCAGGAGCGCTAGGAAGCTTGTACCGCGGACAGTGCTTTCTTCCCTCTACCCTGTACCAGAACAACAACAACATATGGTCACAGGACTTTTGGCTACTGTGCTGCAAAACAATGGAACTCTCTTCCTTTCCATATCCGCCACCTTCCTACAACTGAATCTTTCAAATCTGCACTGAAAACGCACCTCTTCCTTGAGCATTTCTCCTAACACAGTCCGCACAATGCTCGTCCGTCTTAACCCCGCCCCCTTCCCTCTTGCTACTTTACCCATCTTTCTCGCAGAATCACTATATTTTTCTGTTCCTGTTACTTGATGCCTTTTGTTTTCTGTTTCGTCAGTACTGTCGTTTTCTTTCGTCCCCTTTGTTCTGTGTCTACTTAGTCCACGTCTCTTCCTCGTTTTAAGCGCTAAGAGCATGCTCTCTATGAGTGTGAATATGCGCTATAAAAATCTTCACTATTATTATTATTATTATTACCCTATTCCACCCCACGCTTGGTCGCTCGAGCGGAGCATCGCCAGGCAGGCAGACCGCACAACGGGTGACATAGCACCCAGCTATTCCAGTATAAATACCAGAGAAAAGTCAGTCTCTGGACCTTGATGTACCTAAAATCAATCAGGCAAAATGTAAAATCAATATAACCTAAAATCAATCAGGTCGGATCAAACTAAAATAACCAGAATGAGGCTTAGTGGAGAATACTTTAAAAGATATAAAGACCCCCCTCCATGTGCCTGTGGGGACAGACTTAGCACCCTGCACGTACTGTTGGAATGCAATGAAAACAAACCAGAGAGAGAGGAACTAAAACATTTCCTAGATAAATATAGACTGGGACTAAACCTCAGAAACTGCCTCAACCCACATAAAGAACTATGGAACAGTATACTGTCACTAGTAGTAGCAATAGCAACAAGCCACCCAAATTCTAGTCTAATATAACATAGGAATAGGGGTAAACAGGATAACATAAACATCCACACGGACAAAACCAAAAAAAAAAAAGGGAGCTTAGAAAAAAAAAATTAAAGAAGAGCAACACATGGAATCGAATTAAGAAACACAATACACCACCACGGTAAACAAGACCCCTAAACACTGGTAACAAGCGGCAGCAGCAGCAAGAATAGAGGGCAGCAGCACTGTAACCACCCATGCAAACTTGGCAGATCAACAATGGATAAAGAGGGCACAAATACAGTACACCACCCATGCAGACTTGGAAAACCTAAACACCAACAAAAATAGAGGGCACGTACAAAAAGGAAACGATACATCAGGCACCACAAAAACAGCAACCCTTTCCCCATATCTCCCCATCCCCTCACCCACCTCCCCAACACCCACACTCCCCAAAGACCCCATCCCCCACAGTTCGAAATCACAGAGAGGCGGAAGCACTTTCCCTTTCAAAGTCAACAACAACAACAACGTCTCTGGACCTGCTTGTCGAAAGACGACTGAACCGGCTGAAAAGCACTCTTGTCCCAAAGCCCCTTCCCTCTAACCCACCCTGAGTATGAGAGAGGTATACCTGCTTACCGAAAGGTGACTGGTCCGGCTGGAAAGCACTCTCATCACTCAACCCCCCTCTTTCCCCCCCCCACCCAAAGGAGATAAGTGTTAGGATTTAGTTAGGTAGGTTAGTTAGGATAGGAATATTAGTGGCTATAGGTGTATACTATGTAAATAAATCTATGTCTTTGAACTTACTTATTTGTGTAAGTGTCCAGTGGTGTAGGAAGATGCTCAGCTTTGGGGGGGCAAACTCCATGCTGACAATGAATAACGTTCACATTCTTGCCTTCCCAGCATCTTTCTTGGGGGCGCGGCTGCCCCCCTTGCTCCCCCCCCCGGGTTCCTACGTGGCTACGCCACTGAGTGTCTTAGTCCGTATGCTAGCGTTATGTATGTGTCCTCGTCGTGTGAACAAGATGAATGAGAATCAGTAGAGAGAAAGAAACTGTGTCGTCCATTGTAATCGTGTCGAGCAGCAGAACACACACGAAGATCAAGGAGCTGAGAGATACACCGCAGAGAACACACTTTTGGTTTAGAGAAAAGCAGGGTCTTTTGTGGACTCTAAGGTCGGCTGAGTGCGGGTGCCGTAGATGGAAAAAAAGAAGACAACGCGAGGCAGTATATGAGACAAGGCACCCGACTAACGAGAGCCAGAACTTTAGAAAGAAAGTTCTCCTTGGGAACTTCCGTCCTCTTCCCTGGAACTAGAAAGAGGAAGGGACTGATTTATGGCGTTAAGGCAGTGTAAGTTGTAAGTGTAGCGACCGTCAGTCCGGTTACACTAAGCAAAGATCGAATGTATTAGTTTTCTCGCTCATACCAGAAATCTTTCCACAATAAACTTGTATCAAGTCCGAGATCTGTCTGCAGTCTGTGCACCAAGGTCTGCACAGCTCCCCTCATACACAGAATCCTGTATGCAAATGATTGAAAGGGAGAGAATTTATATCAGCGTTGACATAAAGCATCAGACAAAGCGCAAAAGCATAGGTAGATGATGATTGTTCGGCACATACTCAAATAAAACGCAAGTGCTGTGAAAGTCTGGATATATGTGGGTTGTTGGAAAAAGAAAAATACGAACAAGTTTCCCATGTAATTTCTGGTGTGAGTGTAGGTACTCAAGGGAGAGCACCTGTTGCTGTTACTCGTGCAGACGATAAAACGGATTTGTCATGCGAAACGGTTGGCAAGAGTCTTGATGCAACACTAATCATGAAAAGGAGTTTGCTCATTTTCTCTGTGCTTTTCTCCTGCATCAATACCCAGTATATATTTCGGTCAAGCATCCAGGAAGGTATTCCCAGCAGATTTGCCTCTAAGAACGCTGGTGTCCGAGGGGGCCGACGGCCGTGCTATGTTCGAGGAAAACGACTTGAACCTTCGATGAATAAGTGAGCTTACTCAATCTGTAGTTATGATCAATTTTAGAATATAGAATTTATCTAATCCTAATGATCACTACCATTCATTAGTACAAGGTGTTACGCTTGCCTAGTGTGCTTATATTATTATTAAAATAAATAACAGTAGGCCTATATCTAATAATAATTATTATATAATAATATTTTTTGTGTGTTTCTTTGTCTTTCCATTATACACGTATCAAACATGATTGAGTATACTACACACAAATATGGGTGTGCAAAAAACAAATGGCCAGACAACTTTCCTTTTGATGTTGATGCAGTGAGCAAGATCGACACTGGCCAGGTATAGTTGCTATATCCAAGCACCAGCAGGACCCACAACCAATTATTATTATTTTTGTTTTTTGTTTTGCAGCTGTAAAGGCCTATGTTGTTTTTTCACTAACCTCCTCAGGTTTGCCTGCTACTATTACATAAACACACATAGCCTTCACTCAGACATCTATTTTAAATATTCAGCGCCATAACGTACATAGTCTATCAGCTCACCCATTTGGTAATGGATGATGATCATATGTGAATAAAATATTGAAAAATTCTGCACATACAAATTGAAATGCCATCACTTTTCTCCCGTTGGCAATCAAAGCTAGTTTTGGTCATCAAGCAGTACATTCTAGTTTCTTAATTCCTCCAAAAGTGTGGTTAACACAAATGATGGATTTTTTTTTAGAATCACTGCATTTGGTATGTCAGACAATGACAAGAAGAAAAGACTAATTACATGCTTAGGGCACTCTATTAGACATAAGGATCTCAAACAGAATTAAGAAGTAGCATCAGAGAACTATCTACTGAAACACAATTTCTTGGACATCACCAGCTTTTCTCACAAACCTTGATTAATTGTTGCCTCTAATCAAACAGATGAAGCATATATATATATATATACACATTGTTTTCAGGACAGGGCTACGACTATTTCAGGATCCAAATTTCCAACCACATGCTCTGCCAGCAGTGTGGGACTGGAGAAACATCAATGGCATTAATTATGCTAGTGTCACTCGAAACCAGCATATACCACAATGTGAGTACCATGTAAGCATCTACAGATTGAACATTTTTGATTATTTTGCTCCTTTAATTATATTTAAGGCTTTGGGTGTTGTGTTTCTTCTTGACTATTTTCATGAATAAATAAAAAAATTACAATTATTCCTTCTACGTTGATTTTTTCCCATCAATGGCATTATGGTTTCAATATTTTGCAATCAGCATCACAAATTATTTCAGAGATTTTGTGGAGTTTTATGGAAGCCACAGACACCACATGAAGGCTAGCAGATGACAGAAAAAAATTTAGATGCTCAGAATTAATAAAATTATGTATAGTATTGTATAATATCAACATATTTTATTTCTTAATACCCTGAGCTAAAGTTTATGAAAACAACATAAAAGCCATCAGACCCACAAAATCTAGAAATATAAAGATGTCTTAAAAAGATTGGTAACTTGATCATAAATGCATAAAATTGTGTGTGATCTTGAGTTTAATTGTTTTTGCTTATATATTTTTTAAACATTTGGTATATGTGTACAAACAAATTAACAAATATAGGTGGGATGTTCTGATATTTTCTGTTAAGGTGGCTCATTGATCTTCAAAGGCATTGCAAAATATCAAAGGTGGATATAGAGCTGCAGATGTGGTCATTGAAACAAAAGAGCAAAATTTGTCAAAAGTGAAAGCTCACACAGCTAATAATCAATGAAAGGCATTTGCAGTCTAAACTAATGAGGGATGACTAGCATGTAAAACAAAATTCCACAGATGATGACAGTACAGAAAATAAGAGCAGTCTTGCATATTTTGCAAATTCTTTGAACATCCTTTCATTTCTAACCTTATGTTCCTGTGATAGTAGCTAGTGAGCCTTCAATTACAGAGTAAGCTTAGATCGATATATTGAGCCAAAAAGAAAATATCACTCTCTCGTCCCTGTGCGCTCTTTGGTATTTAGCTTAGTTTTTGGTATGAAAACAAGTAGATGTAAAGTGCATGATGTCACTTACAGACTGTGGTTCATGCTGGGCTATGGGAGCTACAAGTGCCTTAGCAGACCGCATCAACATCAAAAGGAAAGGTGTCTGGCCATCGGCATATTTGTCAGCCCAGGAGGTCATCGACTGTGCCAGTGCTGGGTCATGTGATGGAGGGGATGACCTGGAGGTGTATGCCTATGCTCATAAGGTGGGCATCCCTGATGAAACTTGCAACAACTACCAGGCCAAAAATCAAGGTGACAATGTTGTGTTGTCATTTCACTAGGTAAGACAACTTTCAAGTCGCACAACCTACTTTATATTTCTCAGACAGTTGAAGTCAGTGTGTTAGACTCAAAGTGCTGTTGCATGCCTGATTTATTTCTACAGATGAGAGTGAGTGCATGTGTGTGTGTGTGTGTGTGCACGTGCATGATGATGTCGTTAATACAGTTAGTATTTGTGGCAGCTTGGCATGTCTGAATTAAGTGATTGGCTCTGTTTACATGAGTGGCGTTTACTCCATTGTCTGTATGCAGAGTGCACAGGCTTCAACAAATGTGGTACATGTTCAGAAGATGGCCAGTGCGCACAGGTTGACAGTTTCAGACTGTGGAAGGTTGGAGACTATGGATCTGTGAAAGGCAGAGAAGACATGATTGCAGAAATCTATAAAAATGGCCCCATCAGGTACAGGAATTGTGAAAATGTATCTTTTATTGGAACCTTCTAATGCAACAGCCATATTAGAATGCTATATTGTAACATGCTCACTTTGCAGCTCTGTAATTTTTTTACAATAGAAAATGAGAATATAGATAAATAATGCATATTTCACATTTGAGAAACTGTATCTGTAATGCTTCCTCTAATGTCTTTTTCAGCTGTCTTATTATGGCCACCAGTGGCCTTGAAGGATACAAAGGAGGTATCTATGCAGAGTATCAAGAATCTTTGTCGGTGAGAAATATTATCCCAGTCCTTTATTAAAATGCATTTTCTTATAACTTTGCCTGGAGTGGTAGATACTTTATGTTGCATAATTTTGTGTGGGCTTTTTGGGGAGACAAAACATGTAATGAATTACTTTTCTTTTTAACATTTAACTTCTTCTTCTTCTTCTTATTCCTTTTCACCCCTTGTGGAGCATAGGGTCGCAACTACACCACGCCAGTGAACCCGGTTCTGGGCCTCACTCCCCAGTTAGGCCCAAGTCATACCAGCTGCCTCCGCCTCGCCGTGGACCGATCTTCTCCACGTCTGTCTGGGTCTCCCAACCCTGCGCCTCCCCTGTGGGTTCCAGTCCACAGCTTGTCATGTTAGATTTTCGGCTGGCTTTCGCAGGGTGTGACCGATCCAGCCTCACTTTCACTTCTCAATGTCTTGGATGGCAGGTTTTTGATTGGCTCTCTCCCACAGGTCTGCATTGGAGATCTTCTCGGGCCATCTGATGTTGAAAATGTGGCGCAGACATCTGTTGATGAATGTTTGAATCTTGTTGGTGATGGTGTTTGTCACACGCCATGTCTCAGACCCATATAGAAGGACAGATGCGGATCTTGGTGTGCCGAGATAATGCCTTGGAATTCCAGATGGGTCGCAGGATGTGGAATGCTTGCCTGGCTTTATTTATTCTGCTTCTTACATCTTTATCTGCACCTCCATCCTTGGAGACTATGCTGCCTAGGTAGGTGAAGCGGTCAGTCTCTGTTATACATTCCCCGTGTAGTTGGAGTGGGGCTTCTTGCTTGTTGTTGACCCGCATTAACTCTGTCTTCTTGATGTTGATTGTCAGGCCAGCTGTCGCTGCTTCTTCTGAAAGCCGAGTGAGCTTTGCCTGTGCATGTTGTTGCTTGTGGGACAACAGGCTGATGTCGTCTGCAAAGTCGAGATTCTCAAGTTGCATGGCAAAGGTCCATTGAATGCCTGTGTTGCTATTAGAGGTTGTTCTCCTCATGATCCAGTCTATGACGATCAGGAAGATTGTCGGCGAGAGCATGCAACCTTGCCTTACTCCAGTCCTCACTGCAAAGGGGTCCGTCAGCTTCCCATTGTGGATCACCTGGCATGCCGAGTCTTTATACAGCTGTTAACATTTAACTTAGTTCAAAGTAAAAAAGACTTACTTAAATTTTTAAAAAGGTTCATATTTGACCTGATAAGATTCTTGATGCCTTTTGCAGCTTGTGTATTGAAGTGTGTGTGTGTGAGCGAGCGAGCAGATGATTAATGATCGACTAAGTGAGTAAATAAGGGCATTCTTGGTTTTATTCTAGTCCTTATGAGGCAATGTTAGCAATTATTAATTACAAGTCTTATCTGCCACCTTTCAGTTGAACCACATAATCTCGGTGGCAGGCTGGGGGGTGGAGAATGGCACGGAATACTGGGTTGTCCGCAACAGCTGGGGTGAACCTTGGGTTTGTCACATTTCTTTCTCAAACACATTTCCATAGTTATGCTTGTATACACATATTTCCACATGCACCTGAAAACAGCAACTTAATAAATTATAGTTTACGAGCTTGGTACTTGGTGTGATGGGTGATGTTCCATCTTCTGACAGACTACAGGACAGTGCAATCACCCTGTGCTATCACAAAGTGCCAGGACAGTGCAATCACACCGTGCTATCACAAAGTGCCAGGACAGTGCAATCACACCATGCTATCACACGGTGCCAACACACAGAACAGATCAAAAGAGGCAGGAAGGCAAGATATGCTTCCGGCCACTAGTAGTCAAGTGGTTGGAGAAGATGAAAATTGCAAAGATGCCAGCTGCCTGTGACTTTGTCACTCACATGCTGAAGTCTCCCTCCCCCTCCATCTTCTATATCTTCCCAGATACTGTAGGTACTCTCAAATGACAGCACTGTCAATGAAAGTATTATAGTGTAATAGAAGTACATCACAGTCTGCTCTGCATCGATTTTCTTTCTTTTTTTTTTGGAGCCACCTGGAACATCTTAGAATGAAGAAAATAGGCATTAAAATCACATCCTCCAGAGCAATATACATGAAAAAAAACATAGGCCCTGGCCTTCCGGTGCATCAGCTGCCTTAGTCTAAGGAGGGAGAGAACTAAGACAAAATAACAAGTGTAATGGATTCATGCTTACAGGTTACGATATGTTCATAGGTAGAATTCCTGGTGAAACAAAACATTTCATGGTTTTGAAGCTTCATAATATAGAACTTTGTAGACAGATTTATGATGTACAGCTGGTGGGTATGTTAATAATGAAGAGATTGTGGATATGTCCCACAGGGTGAGCAAGGCTGGGCTCGTGTTGTGACCAGCTTGTACAAGAATGGAGAAGGCAACAAGTATAACCTTGGAATTGAGTCAGATTGTAATTATGGTGATCCCATTGTTGACTGATTTCCTGGAGAAACTAATGTTATTTATTCTTTTTTCTTTCTTTGGTCTAAAATGTAGACCATAAAACAGTAACTGTAATGATTTAATGGCATACCTCTGTGACCAGAATCTGTTGACTCAATAATCTAGATCTGAGACTACTCATGATGAACATATATAATGTAGATGTAGTCACCCAGTACTGACTCAAAAATATAGATCTGTGGTTTTTAATGATGTTATTAGGGGTTATAATTTTTATGCATTTTTGTAACACTTTTGAGTTGTGTGTGTGTGTGTGTGCATGTTCATGTATGAAAGTGCATTTGATACCTATCCTAAAAGGAAAAACTTGTGTGCTTGTGCACCTGTATGTAGAGCACTTTGAGCCCAGCTTTAATGCTAAGGGAAAAGTGCTATATAAATGCACGCTTTCACCATGCAACTTTACCTTGATACATTTCATTGGCATGCCTGCATTCATTTTATTTTACTTTCATTATTTTCACCACCTTTGAAGCTTTCAAGACTGGTCTTTCGTAAATACCTCCCATAGATAGTGGTCTTCTCATGTTTGCACCATCTCTCTCTTCCTCTCCTCTGTTTGTTTTTGTAATTTGTGCTACTGTATAATTATGCTGCTCTTTTGTTCACTGCATTGACAAAAATCACTACCAAGCAAGGAAAAGTGCTATATAAGTGCTTCTTGTTATTATAATTATTATCTTTGCTCAATAGTGGATTCGTGTCCTGCTTGTATGGTGACCCAGCAGCAACATATAGTGTGCATAATGTCTAGTTCGTTTTTTCATCTTGTAGATATATATGTCCTGGGATGTTGGCTTCTTGTTTTGTGTGCATACATCATGATCTTGGCATGTGGTGTACATGTTATGGTTGGTCATCAGCGTATAGCGATGCTTATATTTTTGTGTGTGAGTTTTTTACCTACTCCACCGGCTGGTTTCTCACGTGATGTCAACCCGAGTACAGCTATAGTGGTACCCGCTCGATCATGCAACAGATGGCAATGAGAGCTGTGCATGATGAGCTTTACCACACCCATTAATTTCAACGATGCCATACGACACGCACGAATGCGTTTTTGTTTCTGGCCATTCATGGCGGCTGACCTGAAACGGAAAATTCAGAGTTGCGAACGGTACATTCGCACTGGGACGCACGTGTAGAAAGCACCCAGGTCAACCATTGACATCACACCCACTGCATGGAGCTGCTGGCTATCGATTTCCTCACCATTGAGGTAAAAGGGAAAAAAACAGAAAATACTGGTCATTATATATGTATCATTTCACGAAGTTTGTGCAGGCAACACTGACAAAAGGCCAAATACCATGAACGACTATATATAGGGGCCTGTGGAACGATTTGTTTGATGAGTTATGGTTTCCCCGGCAAAAATCTGTCTGATTATTTCTCTGAACTTCTCATCCCTTACATCCCAGGTGAGAGTTCTGTCCCTTCGCCTAACAGGCTGAGGGAATCGGCTCTCCTTGATTTCGTTTATGTTTTGTGGTCGTGCTTCGATTTGGATTAGAGTGTTGGACCTTCGTGCTTACATGTACTTCTGCTACATTTTATTCCTCTACTGGTTTACAGCTGGACTGTATATAATGTTATTTTGACGTGCAAATTGTTTGGATCTATTGGCTGGATTCCACTCCGCCGTGCTTCACTCGCTTCGGCAGCGATCTTGAGTTGCAGTGAATAAACTGATGTAACAATCACCCTTTTGCAGTTTCTACATTTATAATATTTCTTCATATTCTCAAGATTACTCAATATCTTCTCAGTATTTTCCTGATTTCACCAAACTTTATTCTCTGGAGTCGTTACCGTTAAATCTGCAGTTATCGCCCTTTACTGCCGAACGCAGCGAGTCTTCGCATTGTTCTTCCTTCTACGTCATTGTGACTATTTCGTGATCTTGTTCAGCGCAGTGAGTCCGCCTATGGCTGAGATATTGCGCTTTATAAATTCTCACTTATTATTATTATCCCGTCCAAACAACTACGCTCTTCCTCTGATGACCGTATCCTAACGGTTCCTCTCACCAGAACAACATATGGTCACAGGACTTTTGGCTACTGTGCTGCAAAACAATGGAACTCTCTCCCTTTCCATATCCGCCACCTTCTTACAATTGAATCCTTCAAATCTGCACTGAAAACGCACCTCTTCCTTGAGCATTACTCCTAACACAGTCCACACAATGCTCGTCCTTCTTACCCTCCCCCCTTCTGCTCTTGCTAATTTTCTACCATCTTTCTCTGCAGAATCACTATTTTCTGTTCCTGTTACTTGGTGTCTTTTAGTGTTTTCCATCTTTGTTTTCTGTTTGTCGTCAGTATTGTCGTTTATTCTTACGCCCCTCGTGTTCTATCCATGTAGTCCACGTCTCTTACCTTGTTTTAAGCGCTAAGAGTATGCTCTCTATGAGTGTGAATATGCGCCATAAAAATCTTCATTATTATTATTATTATTATTATATTGTTCAAGATTTCTTCTGATGACTACAATAGTCGATGTTTGACTTTGGGTGTTTGGTAAAGTGTCATTCTGATGATTGCGAATTGATATATATATATATATAGACGCAGTCAAACCTCGGTTTTCGTCGGTATAATCCTTTCCAAGACGGCGAAATCCAAAACCGACGAAAACAGAGACAGTTATTTCCCTAGGAATCAATGTAAATTCAATTAGTTCGTTCTAGATCTTAAAAATATCAGAAAAACATTTATAGAGAATAAATGTAGTGTTTAATACTAAAAAACAATAAGAAATGAATAAAAAAGACTATAATGTAAAGAGCTGCTGGCTCTGGAAACTTTCTTTGGTCTCATGATGGAGCTGAAAGGAAAGGGTTAACTTAATTATTAGCATGGGAAACACTTAACAGTTCGGACTATAAGCCACGACTTTTGTCCCCAGCCTTAAACCTTGCGGCTTAATTGTTTGCGGATTTTTTAGGTTCCGATTAATTTGTGATGAGCTCCATGATCAAGTGCTAATTACTGTTCACATTGTTACAGTGTTAATAACCGTTCACATTTTTAAATCAAAGATGCATACAATTAACAACTAAAGCATTGATTCAGATCAGTTGCTGAATTAAGCACACACCCTCATCATGCTGAAAACGCCCGAAATGCCTACGATATACAGCTTTCATGTTGTATATATGTATATATATATTTGTGGCTTATAAACAAGTGCGGTTATTTGTGAAAAAAAAAAATTTCTTAAAAAATCTAGTGGGTCCGGTTTATAAACAGGTGCGCTCTAAAGACCGAAATTTACGATACATGTAATTATAGTATTTGCACTCGCAATTTATAAAAAACAACAACAAAAAAACAGCAAAACGCTGGAAAGCAAAGGAATTGTTTGGGTAGACGCACGCGGTGATGCTCACACGAGAAACATCACCACACGGATCGAGCAGGAGGACGCGCGTGCGTCGCTCTTTGTTTTTGCAAAAATTAGCTGCAAGGTCACGTGGGCACGCCGATGAAATCTGAGGCAACCGACGAAAACCCGAGACAAATATTTCACGGGGAAATCGACGAAAACCGAAACCGATGATAACCGAAATCAACGAAAACTGAGGTTTGTAGTGATGTACAGTTTGATAGCGACCGAGGGGCTCGGGTTGTTTCCCTTGTTCACACTCGGAGAAAATAAGTACTGTTTCAAAATCGTGATGTTTGTCCTGTCTTTTAATGAGAACGTAGATGTATAAATACGATATAACATTGAAGATAACAACTACAGTCAGAATATCAAAAATTTTCTTACATTTATGGCGATATTCTAAAATGAATTTGATTTAAACGCCATGCTATATTACCAAACCCGAATATCACGGAAAGCCGGATGATACTGTGGGAAATGTCCAACCTGTCAGGTTATCGCTTCTCGGCCTTTTGGCTAAGATCAAAGTGTAGTATCTGTTCTTATCAGCTTAATATCTGATACGTTCCCCATTGGGGAACTTCGATATTAAACTGATTTTTGAAACATGACGGAGTGTTAGGGGCTTGCTCCACCTCTGTCACGGGTTGGCCTGGTATTGCAGTACCTCCAGGATCGGCCCACTCCCCCTATGGGGAGAAATCATATTCAATGTCAATAATTAGTTTATCTCGTGTACGCGTATTGAGCGACATTGTTATCATAGTAATGATATCCTAACTTGCTGCTGCTCGATGCCTCGATATCGCACTAGCTCTCTCTTTGTTTAGCGGCATACTTATAAGGCTAGACTTGTATACGTGAACACAGAACACCTCATGTTTATTTTCGGAAACGTGACCCGATGGAGACTGTGGTGTACGTGCACACGTCTAGCAAAGCGCGTGCAGGCGAAATTAACCCTCAGCATCCCATTACTCTGTGACTGCTGGGTTCTTTTAACTTCATTAACCTAATTAGCTACAGTCTATGGCGTGGTGGTCGCATGATGCAGATTGTAGCACGAGTGGCGAGCAAGTGGTCGAGCACCGAAAAACAATTTTCTGGGAAAATGTTGGTTGAGGATAGATAAGTAGATAACGTGACATTCACACTGTAAACATGGCGTAAAAGCAGCAGATTAAAAAAAAAAGTGTTGTTAAAAAGTTTCCTCGTCTCCATGCATTGGGGTGCCAAGAGGGGAATCTTCTCTGATCTTCTCTCTCTCTCGCTCTCTAGGCGTACGACAGTCGTGTGTAAAGGTGTAAAGGTGCGTATATAACAACAGGGTAGACCTATAGACGAGGGTTGAGTACCCAGTCTCACCACAGTAATGAACACGTCAACACTGCATGGCGTGGGTTTCAGGAATTTGACTGCCAGTTGATGGTGCTGGCTAAAGGCGAATCATACACCAGAAAAACATCCTTACAGTGAGTTACAGCTCCTTAATTGGTTGGTTGGTTTATTTAGTAGGAAAGTGCTTCCACCGTGCGGTAATTCCGCACCATGGGGGAAGAAGGGAGGGGGGGGGAGGAAACCGGAATACCCGGAGAAAACCCCCTGGCGCCAAGCCCTTCGAATAAGGTGTCACATACAGAGAGTGTCCCGAGACGAGATCTGAACCCTGAGCCGCTCGGTTATCTTTTAAATGATATGGTTTTTAATATAATATGTATGCTTCCTATCGAGCAGACGACTAGACCCCAAACAAGGTGATTGTGTATGTTTGCAAAGCTTTTTGGGTTCGAGACTAAGTCACTTTGAGCAAACGACCAATCAGAACGTTCTCATAGGGTCGCTTAAACTTCGCCGCCCGGCCAGTAGCTCGGCCTCTGTTCCATACTACAGTACTATAAAAATTATATGGATGCGTGTATGTGTGCACGCATGCAATGACCGTGTGTGCGTGTACGTGCGTGATTATCTCATAGCCGTCTCTTTGTTCGTCAGGGTGAACTCCGCCTGACCATGTGCTCACTTTGACCACACGTACCCGGGCTTCCACTTTCATTCTACTTTCCTGACAAACACCAGGAAAGGAAGGGGCTGGGGCTGTGACGAAGGGGGGAACATTCTCTCAAAATGATCAAACTGACCAGCAGCCGTTGTCTTTCTTATCATCGAAATTTAATTAATGTTAGAAGATTCTTTTCAGTTTTACGTCACCGTCAGCGTGATGACATGCCTGATAACATAACGGAAACGAATGATACAGAAAACATTCCATCATCTCCGGCCGGTAAATCGCCTTATCCAGGTATTTTTGTGGTTATAATTTTATAATTTTTAATTATTTGAATGTAACGGCCACAAGACGTGCAGAGATGTATATGTACAACATAAACGGTTGGGCACACGACCTCACAAAGGTACTTTTGCCGGTGTTAGCTAGAGTCGGTGTGATGATTTCTTTCAATGGATTTAGCGCCAAGGATCTCTTTCATACTTTCAACCCCATCAACGTGGAATGCATTATAACCATCAGCCTTCGACACTGATTTTTTTTTTAACCACCTTTTAAAGACATCTTTTCCCTGTCCTAAACGTGTAGGCCTATATATAGCATGTGTCTATAATTTACTTTGTGTAGGAGTGGGTGTATGTTGTAGAAGTGAGCGAGTGTTATATGTGGATGTATGGTTCTTGATGATTTAGTCTATATATATATATATGATTTATGTAAAATGCTCTGAGCAAATCTTTGGAAGGGCGTGATAGAAATCCTCATTATTACTGAGATTGAATGGTAGTTGATATTTCTGATCGATGGTACTAGTCGAGAAATTTATTGGTATTGTTACTTTCTCACAACTCAGCTGGATTGTTAACATTAAGATAATACCAAAACTCACTGGTCTATCTGTTTATAATGTTTATCATTTTTACCTGTGATTTAAAAGTCTTTTTAATAGATTTCACCTTATCAAATGATTTGGAAGCAGTTCTAAGAGTACCTGTGTTTGACAGAAATTGGAAGTCTCTCACTGAGGTTACATAAAGAGTTGATTCCAGTACAGTTAACCTGTGATTCAGAATTACTTTTTAAAAGATTTTGCCTTATCAAGTCATTGAACTGAAGCAATTCCAAGAATGTCTCTGTTTGACAGAAAATGGAAAGTCTCTCACTGTGGATGCAAGAAGAGTTGACCCAACTACAGTTAAGCAGGTGAATTATTTTGATTCACTGAGCTATGTCAAAGCCTTGGAAAGTAAAGGTGGGTAATTGTACCACTGTTCCTGATCGATATTCAGTAAAGCAATCACCATCACATCTAAATATTTATTCATCGAGATTTCTGTAAATGTTGTACTGATGTAAACATTTTTATAACAATGCCTTTTAATGAGAATGGGGCCTACTTAGCACTAATTATTTCATTCTTATTAAATTCTTCTGAGTGATCTGTTATATTAGCATTACTTTCAGAGTTTTTAGGCCGATACTGATAATTGCAATGTTCTTGATTTACAAAGTATTATAAATGATTACACCAATCAAAATTTGTGATCAAATTATTATTAAAAATTGCTTATGTAAAGGACCTACAGAATGTTAGGTTTGTTAGAAGCAGAAAGTTCTGCATTTCCATTGTGATGATCTTGCAATTGCTTTTGCCCTATAGTGCACTCCTGTTATATAGAGATAACTAATTCATAATCCATTCTCTTATTTTTCATATCAGTTTTATTCTAACCATTACTTACACTACAGAGGAAAGAGATAGCTCAGTGGATAGAACACTGACACCTGAACCTAAAGATGTGATTTGATATCCTGTATGGTGCAGCAGACTTCCCCAGGTTGACTCAGCTGTTGAATAGGCGCCTGATTCCACAGGTGTTTTGGAAAATAAGGAAGAGCTGAACACCACCCTCACAAAATTGTGGCCCCAAGAAAACTGTAGACTCTAACACCTCTATCCAAATGACTGAAAGGCTGCAAGACTACCTTTACAATTTTTATGTTACTAGTTACCCGTAGCACGATGCTTGTTTTATTTCAGATAAAAACAAAGAGTGGTTTATTTAGTAAGTTACTTCCCTCCCTGCAGGTAGTTCAAACCAAATGTAATCTTACAAGATTATTGTTTTACAATATTCAAAGGTTTTACCCGTACTCAGGCTGAGGGCATGGCAGAGACACTGACTGATATAATCAACACCACACTTGATCATCAGTCTGGAACTATGGTGACCAAGTTTCAACAGGTTTGGATTCACAAAGCTGTGCTTTACTTTGAGTGCCAGTTTTTAACTCTGGTATTTTATATCTCTAGCGTGTCTTTTACATGAACAGGGTAGCAAATGTAACAGGGGATCTACAGTTTAGTAGTCCATAAAAAATATGTTTTTGTGGCATCTGCATAAGTGTTCTTGATGGTACAGTGAGCATGCAAACATCACCGCTGATTATGTTAATCTTGCTGGAAGTGATGGTACAGCAGTTGATGTCTAAAATTGTGTCCGTCAAAAAAGATTTGGTGCTTCTTCAAAAAAGTGAATTTTCACAACTTCGTTCAGAGACAGAGGTAGAAAAATGTTAACTAGTGCTCATGTGTGCCTGGTTGTATTTAGACATGAATCCCTAATACATCATTTCAGCTCAAATTACAGATTTTTGTTTGGCATCTTTATTTTGTTGTCAATTATTGATTTAATTTTACAATTTGAGCATATAATTTAAATTACCATATGTTGCAGCAGTTTCCAAAAGTAGTAAAAGTGTTAAATGCATGTGTACTTATGGTATTTCTACAGAAAATGGCCATTGATGAGAGTAATTTGAGGAATGTATTGAAAGATGAAGTCTCAAACTTAAAAGGCCATGTTACTTTGGACATCAATCTCGAGAGAGCCCTTTTGGACATCAATCTCGAGAGAGTCCTTGAAGCTGTAAGCTCCATCATTAACACATGTTCAGCTTGATGCATCATTGTGTGATACTTTCAAACGAAGACATTATTTCATAACTTTTAAAACTTATTATCTGCTTTCATAAATATCGTCATTCGGTAACCTTTGTTATCTTCTTTATGTTGAAAGTTTAGCTTTCCATTATAGCTTTGTAAAAGTTTGCAGCTAAAAATAACAAACAGTTACAATCTTGGCACAAGAAGAATAAATATGGAGGACATTGAAGAATATGTTTGGTCATTTGATGGAGAGGTGGATAGGCAGCTAATAGAGCTACACATTTTGATGTAATTTACAATAGATAAAGCAGAGCTGTCCCTTTTCCCTAAAAAAGTTCTGCTTGTTAATATAAATACTGAAATCAGTTCAGATAAGTTGATGTCAAGTTTGTCTTCTGTCTTGTATTTTCTTGTAATAGCATGCAGTGTGCTTGGGATGCCAGGTGGACTCTAGAACATTCACTAACTTATATACAGTGCAACATACCTAACCTGAGCATTAGAATATATTTTGTTCTTGCATATTCTGTTTGTCCAACAGCATGCTGCAAATGAGAAGAAGTTGCAGCAACTTCACAACAAAATTGAAACAGACATTGCCAATCTCAAGACAGTCATTGAGCAGTACCGCAACGACGTCCTTAAATACGCTGGTGGTAAGGAGAAATGTTTGGGTGTATGTGGATAAATGTAGTAGACATTTTGTGACATGGAAACTAATTATGAATGCTTATGAAACCTGTCTTTGGATTGTTGTGGAATTATTGTCACAATGTGATTGTCTCCCAAAATCCATTTAACATTAGAATTGCAAGTCTTGATGAACCATATTGCAAGCAGTCTTTCTGCACCTTTATCATCATTAGACACATTATTACATGTTTGTGGCATAATTAGTTACGTCAAACATTGCCGGTCACACTGTTTCAACAACTATCATATTGAACTGTTGTATTAGGTACTTTGTTATATCTCAACAGGTACTGTGCTAACGTGTGCGACAATTTGCTTGGGTTTCCTTCGTCTTTGGACCTGATTCCAGCATCTGCTGCTTTCAAGTTGTGCCTCGACCTTTTCTCAAGAACTGACTCACGTGGAAGATTATGTAAACTAAAGGAAATTGTTTTAGCAGAAGAGGCAGGTCCAGTGGTAACACACTGTTACTATATTTTTAGAGTTTTTCGCAACAATGTTGCACATAACACACCAGCTAAATGTTAAGCCTAGAGACTGTAGATGTGATAAATATTTATTGCTTGCTGTTTTGGCTTTCAACATTTTGTATCTTTGGGAAACATAAATGTTTGAAAATGGACATTCATATGCTTTATAATAAACAAAGGTAGTCAGAATATTAGAACTTAATCCACAACCCTAATTGCAGACAGATGTAGGTGTTGTGTCCCAGTTGCTCTGTTTTTGTACATTTCTTGTACTTCTTTCCCTGTTGTACTCAAACATTTTCCCAACACACTTCATGCTACAACTAAGAGTCAAGTCAAGGAGTTGTGCATGTCTTTATGATGATAAGCTTTTTTGAGCTTGAGGTTTAAAGAATCTTTCATGCTGTGTTTGCATTCTTTCCCAGGAAGACTAAGCCGACATGTTCAGTTAGCGGAGGGGACTTGGGGTGGGGACATTTTGGGTACCAAGCAAGCCTGGTGTTTGAGACAGCATGCTTAAAACATTGCCATGTGACCAAAGACGGGTGCATTACATAGTCACTAGCTTTATCACTGTTTTAAAGCAATTCTGATGAAGTTTTTTGTTTTGGTTTTTTTTTAATCTTGGAAATGTTTTACCTCATGTTTTTCATGCAAGCATTATTTTATTTGACAAGAAATTAAATGAGACAAGCAAGTTTTGTCCCCTTATTTGTCACTAGAAATGTGCTGTCAGTGGCTTAGTCATTTTCTGACGTGATTTTTTGTTGGCAAATGTGTTTCAAAATACTACTAGAAATGTCACAAATCAAATGATTACTAATTCAAATCAAGGCATCATAACCACTAAAAATACAGGCAAAAATCTTCAAGTGGAACACAAGTCTGCAACCACATCATTTACATTAAAAGAGCAGCAGTCAAGTGTGATTTATGGGCTACAAGAAGATATCACAAAATGAAGACCAAAAAAAAAACGGTTTGCATGGTAGCTTTCCCTGTGCTGAACAGTGTAACAGCCTAGACAGATGTTTGTCATTCATCCACCCTACATCACTTCCTGTGGTCTGTGAACAGGTATCTTGCCCAGGTGGCTTATTCTTTACAGCCTGGTTAATCTGGAAGCAGCTGATATGAAGCAGTCTGATGCGAGCTTTTGGGAAGATTTTCTGACAGTGGGTGGCGACAATTCTTTTCCAATTTGTAGGCAAAGTGTAATTCCATCAGATTATAAAGGGAGGGTAAATATTTTGCTTCAGAAGACATTAAAGTTGCAAGGGAAATAAAAGACGTTTTTGTGGCATAGTTCATGATGACACAGTCAACATGCAAACATATCACTGCTGATTACATTAATTTTTTTTTTATAATGATGTTTATTGCAGAAATATACACATATTACTGTTACCCTATACAATTTTCAAAGCAAATTAAATTATAAATATGTACACATTTTAAAAGGCAAAACAAACATTAGTACGTAAAAAAATTAGACAAATAACCATGTACCGACTTTGCTTTATCCCCATTTTCTTGCGCAACTGCTGTCTCTCCTCTTTATCAAGCATCCCAACTTTCAAAGTCTGATCTCTCCAATGTTAAAACACTAGCAGATACAAATTAAAGTTCACAACACTATCAGACTTATCAATGACTGAGATAAATCATTCACACCAAGTATATACGTGGCACTGTGTTCAAATGCTGTACAATTTACTGATGATGTTCACCTTTAAATATGTGTAGCTACCATGGTTATCCACAGTACAAGTTCAGCTTTGAACGGTGCTTTCTTTTACACACCCACACTCATCCCCTTTTACACACAATACTGTCCCTTACATTATTCATACTGGGCTCTGGGCTCCTCTAAGCAAAACTAGCCTTGATCATACAAACAACTGTTCTGGTAGGTAGAAGGTATACATGACAGGTGAAACAACATCCATAAACACTTGTACATGACCTCATCTTGGAAATACTAAAATACACAACAGGCTCTGTATTTCTATTTGACAGCACATTTACCTCATGAAAATCAGAATTAATGGAAGTATATCAGAAACAAAAACATTCTGACTATAATTACAGTAAAATAACAATGGTAAAGATATTCAGACTCAAATGTAATGTTTACTTACAATATTTTCTTACTCGTTAAAGCAGGTTTAAACAAGTTTCTTTTGCGTTTCCTTTTTCACACATTTTTATACATAGTATCATGGATAATGTTTGCAGGAAGTGACAGTACAGCAGCTAATGTCTGAAAATGTGTCCATCAGGGATATGGGGCTTCTTAAAAAAAGTGAATTTTCAAAACTTCATTCATGTTTGTTTGTTTGTGTTTAACGCCGTGTCAGCAACTAGGGCTATATCACGGCGGGAACAGTTACTTAGCTTTAAAAAGTTTAGGGACCAAGCCCTAAGTATAATAACCACATCTTAAAAACCAACACAAGGTGCAGGAACAAACATAAAAAAAGGGAGTGACATATAAAAATGGGTGTTGTGGCCCAAAAAGCCACTAACTAAGCAAAAACCAAAAACAATGAACTTATAAAACCTTAAATCTTGTGATAAAGCCCTATCCTCCTTAAAAATGTAAAGATAGCTGCCAGTGGGATGGACCTAAACAAAGAAAACAGAGTCTACAGTAAAAAAACTGCTGTCGGACACTCTGCAGTCCAGGACAAGCAATCAAGACATGTTCGACATTCAAAACTCCCCGGCACCAGGGACAAACTGGCGGTGGTTCACCTTTCAGGAGGTGTGACTGCGTGGCATAGGTGTGTCCTACCTTTAATCTAGTAAGTACTACCTCCTCCCGCCGCACAGGACGGCATGAAAGCAGGCATTCTGAAAGAGAGCGAAGGGTGCGTGTAACTTATTTTGGCCCAGAGTGTCCCAATGGCGTTGCCACAGGGACTGAACATAGGCCGAGAGGACAGATTTACAGTCTGCTGATACAATCTCCCAGGATGCTCCATGTCCAAGTTCCTACCAGTCTCTGAGACCGATGTGAAAGCGGTTATCCTAAAAGCTAAACCAACAACTTGCGAGTTAGATCCGATGCCCACAAGCCTTCTGCTCGAGTGCCTAGATACTCTACTTCCTGCCATCACTAATATTGTAAATGTCAGCCTGTCGTCAGGTGTTTTCCCATCTTTGTTCAAAAATGCGGTGGTGAGGCCACTTCTAAAGAAATCCACGCTTGACGTCAATGTCCTGAACAACTACCGCCCAGTTTCCAACTTGTCTTTTCTCTCTAAGATCATAGAGAAAATAGTTTTGACACAGCTCTGGGCCTACTTACAAGAGCACCATCTTATCCCACAAGCTCAGTCGGCGTATAGACCTTTCCACAGCACCGAGACCACTCTTATTAAAGTGACAACAGACATATTATCTGCTCTTGACAGTGGTGATGTCTCTCCATTAACCCTACTGGACCTGTCTGCTGCATTTGACACTATAGACCACTCTCTGCTTCTTCACAGACTTCACACCCTCTACGGGATTTCTGGACCTGCCCTCTCATGGTTCAACTCCTATCTCACTGATAGGACCCAGACTGTGTCAGTTGATGGTCAGACATCTCGCCCTGCTTCACTTTTCTGTGGTGTTCCCCAAGGCTCAGTACTTGGCCCAGTTCTGTTCATCCTGTATACTAAGCCCCTTTCATCATGCATCCGGTCTCACCAGGTTTCTCATCAATCCTATGCTGATGACACGCAGCTTTACTGTTCCACTCCGCCGGCTGAGTCTTACTCTGCTATTAGCTCTATAGAAGCTTGTATCAGTGATGTCAAGGGCTGGATGCTAAAAAACAAGCTTAAACTAAATGATGATAAAACGGAAGCCCTCTTGTGCCATAGAAGAAGACATCAACCTTCACTCGTCAGTCTGCCCAATCACATCAAGGTGGGCGACAGCAACATCACCTTCACGTCATCTGTTAGGAATCTGGGATTTATTGTCACTGATGACATGACACTCGATAGACATGTAGCATCTGTCTGTCGGTCTGCCTATTATGAGCTCCGTAAGATCAGTGCTATCCGTCACTTTCTCTCTACACGCGCTACCAACACTCTTGTCTGTGCGTTTGTTCTTTCTCGACTTGACTACTGCAACTCCTTGCTGGCAGGCTGCCCTGACTACCTCATTCAGAGACTCCAGAGAGTACAGAACTCCGCTGCGCGTCTGGTGCTTAGAGACACGAAAAGGGACCATGTCACTCCTCTCCTTCGTTTTCTACACTGGCTACCCATCCGTTCTCGCATTCAGTACAAACTGTCTGTGCTGTGTTTTAATTTCTTTGCTGGTTCCTGTCCTGACTATTTCTCTGAACTTCTCATCCCTTACTCTCCGTCCAGACAACTACGCTCTTTGTCTGACGACCGTATCCTAACTGTTCCTGTCACCAGAACAACAACATATGGTCACAGGACTTTTGGCTACTGTGCTGCAAAACAATGGAACTCTCTTCCTTTCCATATCCGCCACCTTCCTACAACTGAATCTTTCAAATCTGCACTGAAAACGCACCTCTTCCTTGAGCATTTCTCCTAACACAGTCCACACAATGCTCGTCCTTCTTAACCCCGCCCCCTTCCCTCTTGCTACTTTACCCATCTTTCTCGCAGAATCACTATATTTTTCTGTTCCTGTTACTTGATGCCTTTTAATGTTTTCTGTTTCGTCAGTACTGTCGTTTTCTTTCGTCCCCTTTGTTCTGTGTCTACTTAGTCCACGTCTCTTCCTCGTTTTAAGCGCTAAGAGCATGCTCTCTATGAGTGTGAATATGCGCTATAAAAATCTTCACTATTATTATTATTATTATTATTATTAATCGAGAGTAGTTTACCAGGAGACTGACATGCAGCCTTGGCGGCCTGGTCCGCTCGAACATTGCCTGGGATACCTGCATGGCCAGGAGCCCAGATGAAAACAATGTCTTTCTTCCGTCGCAGTAAGGCTGCATGGATTGTATGAATCTGGACCACCAGGGGGTGGTCGAAACGTTGGGAAAGAAGAGCTTGGAGAGCCGATAGTGAGTCTGAAATGATCAGAAAGTTTTGTTCCGAAGAGCGGTGAACATGCTGCAAAAACTTCATTCAGAGACAGAGGTAGAAAACTGATGTTTGCTTGTGCTCGTTTACATAAACAGGGTAGCAAATGCAATGGAGGGGAATCCATAGTTTAGTAGTCCATATAAAGTCTGTTTTTGAGGCATACTGCCTAAGCGTTTGTGATGGTACAGTGAGCATGCAAGCTTGACTATGTTCGACTTTGGTCTGCCTGGCCACTGCCACCATTAGTTAGATTGTCTCTAGTTTCTGTTTCCATAACAGTTTTTTTTTTTACAGGAATGAATTGTTAGTCCATTGCCCAACCCCCTGTGACCCGGGGGGACCAGTAGACCACTCTTTGGTCTCTACCCTTCAACCTGTCCGACATGGGTGACCCTGCTAGGAGCTAATGCTCCTGTTGGCATAGCTCATAGGGTCATCAAGACACGCAAGCCCCCTGACCAAGACAAGGGGGTGATCCAACAGGGGAACCATACACTCATGGAGGGACATAATTTTAGCTGTCAGCTGCTGTTCTGTCAATTGCTGCAAATAACTGGACCTATGACAATTGGGGACCTAAGCCACAAGGACGTTCCCAATTTATGTGGCCAGCCAAAAGAAACATGGTGACGGTCAGTAGAGAAAGAACTCAAAGACCAGAAACTAACCTGGAACGACATAACCAAACTTGCTACTGACAGACAAAAATGGAGGTCTCTAGTGGATGCCTTATGTACCACCTAGGTACGAAGAGGACTAAGTAAGTAAGTATGAGTGTATGGTGCTTGTGTAAGAAAGGACTGTATGTTGTATGTCATGAACCAGCCTAGTTAAAGGCCAGAAGAAAATGGTCATCTAGAAGAATGTTAATTATAGGTGGGCAGCGGTCAACCTATCAGTCAGAAAAGGAAAGCCTTTCTGTCGGTTTTTACAACTTGACAGGTCAGGTGATGGATGTAGATGATCTAGGCCTAAGGATGGGAGGTAGGAGATGCGCAGTACTTTACTAAAAGATTGATAGCATCTGGGCAGGGTAATTTGTTTCTGGGGTCATGTGTTTAGAAGGGTATAATTTTTATAGTTTAGTATGTGCGTGAAGCTCATCTGTTTGAATACTAGTGTGCTTGCATGCATCTGCACTGAAACGCACGTGAGAGAGCTAGCGGTGTCTAATTTATCAGCAAATTTCAAGAAGCTTGAAAATATAATTATGGTTGTAGCAGATTGCTGTCAGTGATATACATGTTGATGATGGAGCTGTTAATGCTGTCATTTGAGCATTTGTGCTTTTACAACAGGTGTATTATTTCTTTTTCTATTTCCTCAAGCATTTACATCATAATGTCACTTTTCTAAGAGCGTAGATGCTGCTGTAACATGAGCCTAAGAAGCAAGGTTGGTTGGTTGTGTTTAATGCCGTGCCAGCAACTAGGGCTGTATCATGGCGAGAAAAGTAATTTTGCTTTAAAATGTTTAGGGACAAATCCCTAAGAATTATAACCACAACATCTTAAAAAAACCAACACAAGGAGCAGGAACAACATAAAAGGGTGAGTGACATATAAAAATGGGTGTTGTGGCCCAAAATGCCACCAACAAACCAAAAACCAAAAACTATCAAGGTATAAAAAAGCTTAAATCTTGTGGTAAAGCCCTACACCTGTTGTAAAAGCACAAATGCTCAAATGATAGCCTCAAACTTAGCATCCTTTTGAATTTTTGTTGCTATTTTTCTTGACTTTACTCTTCTTTTTTTTAGAAACTTTATTAGAATTGGTTGATTTATTTTTTTTTAGACGTGTAGCTCCACGTCGAAGTTTGCTTTGTGTTTATTATTTAATTTTGCTTGATTGCTTTGCCAATTGTCCATTTCTGGGATTGGCACTGGCATTTTTAATTTAAGTTCTATTAACTTAACTTTTAAAGCTTCATTTATTGTAGAGCGTACCCTTACTATTTTATCTCGGGTACATAATTACTATTATTATTTAACAGTGTAAAGTTACACTAGTTTTGAGATTATTTCGATTTATTTGTTTCATTTTTTTGTGTTTTGCGTGTACATTGGACGCTTCCCGTCCCTGTCTAGAACGTTTGTTAAGTTTGCAGTACCAATTGTCCGTGTTTGGACTTGGTATTTAATTTTAAGTTTAGCATTTTGTTACGTGTAGCTACACTAGTATTAATTTCTGTTACTACCTTTTAGCTAATTCGTTACTTTGTGGTTTAAATTAATTTGTCTTGTACAATTTTTGGCCATAATATTTTTGTTGTCATTGTACTGAATAATGGAGTTACCAGATATAGATGCTTTTATTGCACAGGGCCAAAAATTAGGCCATGAAGGCAGTGCCCTAGAGAAATATGTACAAAGTTGTTTAGAACGTCATAGGGAGAGACAGGAGCGTCAGAGGAAAGAGGAGAGAGAGGAGCGTGAAAGGAGAGAAGAGAGGGAGGAAAGGGAGAGGAAAGAGGAGAGAGAGGAGGGTGAAAGGAAAGAGGAGAGAGAGGAGCATGAAAGGAGAGAAGAGAGGGAGGAAAGGGAGAAAGAGCAGGATAGAGCTTTTGAGTTAGAAAGATTAAGACTTCAAGCCGAGCGTAGAACTGAAGGTGGAGAAGCAACCCAACCCGGTATGGGAGGAATCCGTAGCAGAATTCCTAAGCTTCCTATATTTCGAGAGGATAAAGATGATATAAACTCCTTTATATTCAGGTTTGAAGCTCATGCGAATTCCCTGCGATGGGAGGTCCACCAGTGGCCCCTTTACTTGTCAGCATTGTTGCAGGGAGAAGCACTTTCCTTGTACCACACACTTAGTGAAAAAGGTATTGTACAGTATGAAGATCTAAAAAAAGTACTTCTACAGAAGTACCAGTGTACCGTAGAAGGATTTAGAGATCGGTTTCGTAAGGTCCATCCCGACCCGCAGGAGTCCATGCCTGCCTTCTTTTCCCGTTTGACCGGTCTAGCTAACTGATGGATAGGAATGGCAAAAATTGAGAAGACATATGAAGCACTTCTCGATCTCATTCATAGAGAACAAATCCTCCAGAGTGTTGCCAAAGATTTGGCCACCTTTTTGCGCGAGCGTGATTTTGCCTCAGCACAAGAAATGATTGCGAGTGCCGAAAAATATCGGGAGGCTCATCCTAATAGAAGTATGGCGAGGAGAGCTGAGTCATCCATGTTTGCCGCAACCGGCGTTAGTACCATTCGACCCTCAGTTCCAATTCCAGAAATGAGCGTAGCCGAAATAGCTTCTATAAAAGTAATTCCAGTACTTTTAGGCCGACCCCTCGACAGAAGAGTTCTAGATCCCATAGTGTCTCTAGTTCCGATAGTGCAAGATTACGAAGGAAAAAGCAAGAAAATACTTATGAATCTCGGACTGATGCTAGTTGTTTTAATTGCGGTCGCAGAGGTCACTTCGCTCGTAATTGTATGAGCAAGGCTCGTAAAGCTTATAGTAGACAAGAAGAGCAAAGCAAACCGAATAAAACTGCTTCTGAGACTAAGACATCAGTGTCAGCTAGTGTAGCTATATGTTACATTCGCTTGCCCAGACTGCTAAATCCTGATGCAAATCGTTTCCTGAAATGGACTCGATATCCAGAACTAATTCTGTGTCACTGTCTGATCCACATTGATCTTCCTGATCTAAATAATCAAGAAAAAAATTCCATTCCATTTCATCTTGTGCTTTTTGATTCTAGATTTTGCGAAACTGAAACAGATGGCGTAGAAGTGCTAGCACCTAATGAACTATCGCCCGTTTGATCGTAATCACAATTTATTTGAGGAAATTCTGACAGCTCCGAATTCTCTGCATCGTCTACTGCTACAGAATTTACAGATTGCAAGTGTTCAATATTGCTTAGCCTGACTTCTACTGCAGCATTCATTGCGTTGATGTGTTTCTTAACTTAGCATAATATTCTGCATTAAATTTGGACATTGCTGAAACTATAAAGTCTAAATAATTAAATTGCTACTTTAAAGTGTATACCTTCTATAGCTGTTATAGAGTCGAGCACGTGTACAGCAGATCGCTGGATCACTTCTTCTAGCTGTTGCTGAAGCAAAGGCTTGAAGTGGAAAGAAATCAAAATTTACAAATGGCGGGCATGCAATCTTGTGTAACATTTGGAGGTAAAACAGAAACCTTTCCTGTCGCTTCAATTCCAGTTGAGACACCTTTTTTCACAGGCCAACTTTTATGTTGTGTCATCGAAGAACCGGTGACTGATTTAATTCTCGGAAATATCGACGGTGTAGAAAAAATATTTGAAACAGGAAAGAGCGCCAAAGGAAGCGCGAGCAGATGGCACCTGGCCTCCTGCACGTTGTGAAACCTGTATTAGACGTTACCAGAGAGGAACTGATTCGACTGCAACAAGAAGATCAAACTTTAAACTCATGCAAAGCAGTCGCATCTGGAGAGAAAGAAATGATAGATTCCAAACAGGATTTCCAGTTTCAAGACAAAATGTTAACTCGCATAGTCAGAAATAGAAATGATGTTGCACCACAAGTGGTTATTCCGTTGACACTCAGACCATCAGTTTTGTGTGCAGCACATGATGCCCTTTTGTCTGGACACTCAGGAATACGTGCCACCCTTGAAAGGGTGTTATCTACCTGTTGGTGGCCAGGAGTTAGAAGAGATACCAGAATTTATTGTCAGACATGCGACATTTGTCAGAAAATGGTCGCTCACGGACGAAATAGACCTGTACCCTTAGTACATGTACCTGTTATGGAAGCCCCCTTTCAGCGAGTAGCTATTGATATTATGGGACCATTTCACCCCCCTTCAAATGAAGATCATACGCATGTACTAAGCATCATTGATACGGCATCACGGTATCCAGAAGCCGTGCCTCTCAAAAAAATAGACAGCGTTACAATAGCAGAGGCACTTTTGACAGTATTTGCAAGAGTTGGCCTCCCTCAGGAAATTTTATCAGACCAAGGTACCCAGTTCATGTCTGATATGCAGGAATTTATAAGGCTGCTTTCCATTAAAAGCTTGCGCTCATCTCCTTATCACCCCCAAGCAAACGGCTGTGTAGAAAGGAAGATAATTCATAGCCAACCCCGTAACTGGCACCGTTATCTGCCAGCTATACTGTTTGCATGCAGGGAGAAAACATACTGGGTTTTCCCCATTTGAGCTCCTGTTCGGGCGAGTCCCAGAGGACCTCTTGACCTTCTATTGTCCTCCTGGACAGAAGAGGAAACCTTAGACAACGACGTAAAGCCGGTCTACCAGTACCTTTACCAGTACCTTTACCAGTACCTTTACGACCTGAAGAACCTACTACAGGAAAGCTATCAATTAGTGAAGGAGAATTGTCACCGTACGGCTGCCCGCAACAAGCGCTATTATGACAAAAAAAAAACAGCTTCGTTCTCTCAAGACCGGAGATGAAGTGCTAGTGATGTTGCCAACTTCCAAGAACAAAATGCTGATGCAATGGAAGGGTCCTTTTCCAGTAGTTCGAGAAAACCATCCAGACTATATAATAAGAATGAAAGGAGGAGACAAAATCTAACACATCAACATGTTGCGGAAGTATTTGAGACGTGTTTTTTTTTTAAATTGGTGTTTTATGCCGAGCCAGCAACTAAGGCTATATCACGGCAAGGCAGCCAGCCCTGTAAACAGATGTCACATGCAGAGAAAGAACAGTGTGCCCGAGACGAGAACTGAACCCAGGACAGCCAACCTTCACTGTATTGGTGACAGGCGCTAACCATTGCGCCACCGGACGCCTATTTGAGACGTGAAGAGGCCATGGAGACACAAGAAGTCAGAACAGGAGGTAGCTGTCAAATACAGAGAGACATAGCTTTCTCAGAAATCGTATCCAACGAGTTATGTGCCCAGAAGTACTGTACCCCAACCAAAGAGATCAACGAGGAGACAGATAAACGTATTGCCGCTGTAACTTTAGTTACAGTAGAGACGGATGACATGGTAGAAATACCAGTTCTTTATAACAGTCCAGAGGAAGATGTACAAAATATCAACATAGATACAAATTTGACTCAATCTCAGAAGGCTCAACTGGAAGACATTTTTCAAAGATATAAGCACATCTTAACTTCCACTCCAGGACATTTCAATGGGGATGTTGAACATGAAATACATCTCACCTCGACAGAAATCATATGGCAAAAACCGTATCCACTACCTTTTGCACTCCAACAAACGGTGGACAAAGAGGTGACAGATATGCTACAGATGGGAATAATTGAACCCTCGAACTCACAATACTCTTCTCCCGCTTTGTTAGTCAAGAAGAAAGATGGCTCTGTAAGGTTTTGCATTGACTATCGGGCTCTTAACTAAATAACAGAGTTCGATGCAGAACCCATACCTGACCCCGAGTTACTTTACAGTAAGCTCAGTAAGGCAAAGTATTACACCAAAATTGATTTAGCCAAATGATATTGGCAAATCCGCGTCAGGGAGAAAAATAAAGCAAAGACAGCCTTTCAGACGACTAAAGGTCTGTTTCAATGGACGCGTATGCCTTTTGAGTTAGCCACTGCCCCCACCACCTTTGCAAGAGCGGTGCTTAAACTCCGATTGGAGAAATTCTCTACCCACACTTTTTTCGATGACTTATTAATAGCAAGCGAAACCTGGGATGATCATTTGCTCCACCTGGAAGGAGTTTTGAAGACATTAGCTCAACACGGTTTGACAGCAAGACCGTCGAAGATTCAAGCCGGTTTTCAAAGTCTAGAATTTTTAGGACGTAGTTGGCAAAGGACATCTGTGCCCCAGTCCTGACAAGGTAGATAAAATTCTACACATTTCTAAACCAAGTACAAAAAAACAAGTTCGAGCACTCTTGGGTCTCATCGGTTATTATCGTCACTATGTACCTAATTTTGCCTCAGTTGTACCTCCCATCAGCAATTTAATAAAAGCTACTAGTCTGAGAGTTATTTAATGGACAGTTGAATGTGCGTGAGCACTAATAGACATACAAAGAGTTTTGTCTTCCCAGCCGATATTAGCTCTACCAGACTTCGAAAAATCACTCGTGGTACAAACAGACGCGAGCGCAATCGGATTAGGAGCAGTACTGTTGCAGGGACATGGAGACAAACTCTTTCCAGTTGCCAATGTCAGCTGAAAGTTAACAGATATAGAAACCAGGTATAGCACAATAGAGCGAGAGTGCCTCGCCATTGTCTGGGGAATTCTTAAATTCTCACGATACCTGTATGGAAGGTCATTTACCCTACAAACGGACCATAAACCCCTCAGTTTTCTGAAATCAACCACTTACCGAAATTCCCGAATTATGCACTGGACCTTAGCATTATAAGAATTCCAGTTTACTGTAGAAACTATCAAAGGGACATGCAACCGACTTGCGGATTGTCTGTCTAGAGCCAAACTGGACCAAACCCTTCCATAGATATAAGGCGAAAAGAAAGAAAATCTACAGGTGATTTTCATTTCTTTTTTTTCAGGGGAGGGAGGAATGTAGCGGATAAGGGGGTAAAGTGGGGATGGGGGTAGAACATAACTTGTTGTTGATGTGTCAAATGTATTCCTTAGAAAGCATGGACCGCAAGTTTAGCAGAGCTCACACCTGGTCCTTGGTGACAGATGTGGGTATTTTGATCCCAACCACAGTCAGTAAGCTACTGCTGTTGCATGAATTCTGACTGAGGGGAGGGTTGTCGCAGTATTCGTGTACCCAAGCAGTGAGCCGAAGATAGTCACGTCCTTGTGCACCGACCGTTACGTCCGAGGAGACCTCTAACGGAGGGCAAACGCGTGAGCTATCGGGGAACGCCAGACTTCCATGAGACAAAAAAAAAAAAAAATCAATCGATAGAAAAATGAATCAACTATCGAATTCATTAATTTTTTTATCCAAAACAACGCATTTTAAAACGTAAAAAAATAGAAAAAAAGCTCAGGGGGCTAGTGTTGTCCTCGGTTCAGGACGAATTCGCCCTGAGCGCAGCGAAAGGATTAGATTATACAGAAGTGTACAAGAGGAAGTACACATTAGAATTCCACTGCCTGTCCCTTGTCTAGCCTACATAGTGGAAACAGACTTACCTTTCGCTAGTCTATACATATCTCGAACAACACTTGTGGACATTTCCTTGAGTGGCTCCCCACTCAAACCACCTGCTTCCGCTTTGTGCTTGCTCTTTAATGAAAGACAGAAAGTAAGACTTTCTTTTGGCATTAGTCCAGTTAAAGGGTGTTTACGTACCCTAGTTGGTATCCTCCACCTTAGTCTACCAGGTGTTGAGACAGAACAGTTGAGTTAGAGGCTTTAGTAACCTCAGTACATTTGAAGGTGTATGCAGTTTTGAAACTATTGAAGACTTGCTTGTGTGCTGTCTGGTAACTTTTGAGGACTTGCCTGTGTGTGCAGTCTGGTGCATTGAAGACTTGCTTGCGTGCAGTCGGTTAATTATTGTGGACATAAGTGTAGACAGTTTAGAGAAACTATTGAAGACTTGCTTGTATGCGGTTTATTAACAAGTGTGGATTTAAGTGCATGCAGTTTAGAGACTGCTAGAGATTTGCCTGCGTGCAGTGTAGAAAGTAGAAGACCTGCCTGTGAGCAGTCTAATAATTATTTACAACTTGAAAGTGCTTACTTTCATAACTACGTTAATTGTTATGCCTTTATTCTACTTGTAGTCGTATCTTTTCACTGAGTATTGATTTGACTGACTGCCTAGGGGCAGAGTTGTTGTGTATCTGATAAATTTCTTGTCGTTCATTTTGTATAATAAGTATGTGTCCGGGAAGGGACGTCCTGAACTGAAGCAATCTTGTGTTGTTGTTTTGAAAGAGTGTGCGTGTCCGCTAAGAGTACGTGACAGGGATATCAGTGGAGAACCGAAACCAACCACACTATGCCCAATCGAGACCTAAATCGTCTCAGACAAGCAGAGGCAATAACATTGTATGTTTCAGATGCAATTAAAAAGGCCATAGAGCATCAGCATGCAATGTATTGCTGGTACCAGCTTCTGTTTTGTCAGGAATGGTATACAATTCTGGTGAATAGTTACCATTCTAATGTACATTTACAGTTACAAAAGATGCTTGCAACATGAATTATATGTGGACAGTATAAGCAAGGACTTTTGAAGAAAGGCCTATGCTCAGTTTAGCCTTGGTGTTTCAGAAATCAACAGTCACAGAAATCGGTTTGCACAACATGATATAGCCTGCCATTGTCCTTTTTATACAGATGCCTTGGACAACAAAGCTCAAGTCTTATTTTTCTTATCATCTGAATAATGACATGAGATAAATATGGTAAAGAACTTGATGATGGTCAACATTACCTGAAAATATTGTTCTGCAATACAAATAAAAATTATGCAATTTGCTTTTTATATTTTTGATTCTAAAGGAGGAGGCTGGTATTAATTGGTTAGGGCGAATCGCTGGCTATGGCAGTTAAGGGCTTTTAGGATGAGAGTGTGTATGTGGTGGGGATGTGCATGCAAGTTATTATTTTAATGTTTATTAATGTATTATGTTTGTTTAGTATCTCCTATACATTTTTTTTAAAGAGGCCAGTTTGGATACAACTTGTGTATTGGCTTACAGCTACAGAAAAGTCTTTCATGTTGTAAAATGACCTTGATAAATTTTTTCATATCCTTGTTGGAGATAGACTGTTGTAGCATAAACTGTGTATATGTGGTGGGGTTGTATGAATGGCGGTTTATGGGAATGGTGTAAGAGTTGGGCAGGGGGATGTTGGAAGGAGGGTGAAGACTGGTATAAATTGTTCAGTTTGCTTTGACAGCCAGTGGCCTTGAGGATGTTTTCTCTTTTAAGATTTCCTTTTTAAGTTTGAAGTCTATGGTGATGGTGTACAAGCAGGACTGTGTGCAAGTGGATATATTCCTAGACGCTGTGTTGTGATGCATATCATATTTATGTACAGAGCTCTTTGTGAATGTGTTTATTGTAGTCAGTTTTAAATTGTTGTTTATAATTGGATTATGTTCTAAGATGTGTAATGTGACAGATGCTTACACCCTTGCTGGAGCTATGCTGATGCAATAAAGAATCAATAACTGTTTTGAAGCAATTCTGATGAAGTTTTTGGTTTTGTTTTTTTTGTCCTGGAAATGTTTTACCTCATTATTTATGTTTTTCATACAAGCATTATTTTCGATTTGACAGAAAATTAAATAAGACAAGTGTAACCTGACCGACGGTCACTACACTTACACGGCCCTAACGCCATAAATCAGTCCGTTCCTCTTTCTGGTTCCAGGGGAGAGGACTGAAGTTCCCAAGGAGAATTTTCTTTATAAAGTTCTAGCTCTCGTTAGTCGGGTGCATTGTCTCATATACTGCCTCGTGTTGTGTTCTTTTTTTCATCTACAGATGCGAGACCACATAAAAATCAATGCATGAAATAAAATACAAAATTACTAAACAAAAACAAGAAATATGTGAATACACATGACAAATGTGCAAATTTGTCATGGGTGTTACAATTATAAACAAGGAATGTTAATTCGATTCTTCCATAATAAGTCAGGGCCAGTCAAACAAGTAATACCACAAAAGCTCCGGACATCATTATGTGCGGCCCACGATAGTATTCTGGCAGGACATGTAGGCATCCGTGCCACCCTTGAGCGAGTGCTCACTCAATGTTGGTGGCCAGGAGTAAGGAAAGACACCCAAAGTATTGTCAGACATGTGATATTTGCCAGAAAACCATTGCGCCGGGAAGAAACAGACCTGTACCACTCCAACACGTCCCTACTATGGATGTACCATTCAAGCAGGTTGCCATAGACCTGATGGGACCTTTCCATCCACCCTCTAATGAGGGGCATACTCACATATTGAGTATAATTGATATGGCCTCCCGGTATCCAGAAGCGATACCCTTAAAAAGGATTAACAGTATAACCATTGCTGAGGCCCTATTATCAGTGTTTGCTAGAATGGGATTACCAGAGGAAATTCTCTTGGACCAAGGAACACAGTTCATGTCTGAAGTTATGCAGGACTTCTTGAAATTACTTTCTATAAAAGGCCTGAGGTCATCACCCTACCACCCACAAACCAATGGGTGTGTTGAAAGATTTCATGGGACTTTAAAGCCCATGCTCAGGAAAATAGTGCACCGTAAACTGAGAGATTGGCACCGCTATCTGCCAGCATTGCTATTTGCTTGCAGAGAAAAGACCCATGAGAGCACTGGATTCTCCCCTTTTGAACTAGTCTTCAGACGAAAGCCAAGAGGTCCTCTTGATCTCCTGATCACTACTTGGATGGATAAGGAGAATTCCGATGAAGATGTAAAAACGACGTACCAATACATCTATGACCTCAAAAATTTGCTACATAATAACCATAGAACAGCGGCCCGAAACAAACGTTATTATGACCAGAAAACACAACAACGAACTCTACAGGTCGGAGATGAAGTACTAATAATGTTACCTACATCCACAAACAAGTTACTCATGCAGTGGAGAGGACCATCTTCAGTGATCTGGGAACGTCACCCGGACTATGTGATAAAGATGCGGGGAAAAGAACGGATTCTCCACATCAACATGTTACGCCAGTACCACCGACGTCAAACCCCTGTGGAGGAGCAGTTTTTAGACAACCCAGTAGCAGCCAACTGTGGGCAAGCCAAAGAAGAACAGCCTATAGCCTTTTCTGAACTCATGTAGCAGGGTGACCTACCACATGGCACACAACACACTGAACGCGTGCCGCAGGTTGATGAAACCTTTTTATTCTTGCGACCCCTTGCTGGTCAGCTGCACAGTACACAGTATTCGAGTATTCGTAACTTTATCAAGGACTCTATCAGCCGGGCTGCTGGCTTGCGTCCTTCTCACGTGTTACTCTCTTGACTTCTCTCTCTCATCTCTCTCCGTCAAGCTTCTCCCTTCCCTTTAATATCCCCCGGGAGGGCTAAAGTGGCAGGGGTGCCCGGCCGTATCGGACGGCAGCGCTGCTGTGTCCACCTGGGGAAGGTGGGGTTGAGGGGTGTCACCCCATTCCTCTCTCGCGGCTCCCCTTCGCCCTCCCGGACCCAAAACAAACCTGTGGGCCAATCACCGCTAACTGGCTGTCCTACTAGCCAATCGGCCTTCAGCTGTCCTGTTGGCCAGCTTCTACCACCCTCATATCAGAGGAGATATGCCCACAGGAATTTAGTATAGCAGCAGAAAGATCTGAAAGTGAATCAAGGAAGCACGTGTCCAACGTGACACTACTAAAAGATTATACAGATGAGGATGCAGTAGAAATACCCGTTCTTCCTGAAGAGATGGAGGAGGATATAAGTAGCATTAAAATAGGGACTGAGCTAACAGAATCTCAAAAAGAACAACTAAGAAGCATCTTAGAAAGATATCAACACATACTGACTGTAATGCCAGGTCAGTTTAAAGGTCCAATTGAACACGAGATTCGTGTGACATCAACAGAAGGCATCAAACAACGACCTTACCCACTGCCTTTTGCTCTTCAGAACACTATGGAAAAGGAAGTGAGTAAAATGTTACAGATGGGGGTAATTGAACCATCGTCATCCCCATATGCGTCTCCCGCATTGCTAGTCTGAAAGAAAGAGGGTACTGTGAGATTCTGCATTGATTACCGAGCCTTGAACAAAATAACGGAATTTGATTCAGAGCCAATTCCCGACTCTGAACTGGTGTATAGCCAATTGGCCCAAGCACGTTATTTTTCCAAAATCGACTTGGCAAAAGGATATTGGCAGATAAGAGTGAAGAAAGAAGACAGGCCAAAAACAGCCTTTCAGACCACCAAAGGTTTGTTTCAGTGGGTTAGAATGCCATTTGGTCTAGCTACAGCTCCCGCCACGTTTGCAAGAGCTATGCGAGCACTTCATTTGGAGAGATTTTCAACGCATACTTTTTCTGACGATTTATTAATCGCCAGTGAGACGTGGGAAGAACATTTAGTCCACATAGAAGGTGTGTTACAGACATTAGCTCAATATCAACTAACGGCGAGGCCTTCAAAAATTCAAATGGGATTCCAGAGCTTGGAATTCCTGGGACACGTAGTGGGAGAGGAACAGTTGCGTCCTAGTGCTGAAAAAGTAAATAAAATTCTCAAACTTCCCACTCCCTGTACCAAGAAGCAAGTAAGATCACTAATGGGTTTAATCAGCTATTATCGACGATATGTCCCTAACTTTGCCACAGTGGTCGCACCCATAACCAATTTGACAAGGGGTAATGATCCAAAACAGATCTATCCATTGGTCGAATGAATGTGCACAAGCACTAGTACAGATACAAACTGTGTTATCATCCCAGCCTTTACTAGTATTACCCAAATTTGATAAACCGTTTTTAGTCCAGACTGATGCGAGGGTTTTTCCTGCTAAATCTAGCAGTGAGCGTTTAATGTAATGATAACTATCATGTTTGACTAACTGCTTGTTGTCAAGTACTGAGGTTTTGCCTTGTTTAGAGCATTACTTTGTATATTCTTTGTGTATTTAAATTGTGACTTAGTGGTCAATAAGTATTTGTCTCACTGAGGGACGTTCTACACCAGAGTGGTCATTTGTTGTGTTGAGTTAACGAATGCGCGTGTCAGCGGGTGACTCGTAGTGTGTATGCGGGTGATCCGTGACATCAAGGCATCACAACCACTAAAATACAGGCAAAAATCTTCAAGTGGAACACAATCTGAAACCACGTCATTTACATTAAAAGAGCAGCAATCAAGTGTGACTTGTTTTATGGGGTATGTCATGAACCAGTCTGGCTCAAGGCCAAACCAAAATGGAAGTCATGTAATTTTAGGTGGGTAGCAGTTACTAAAGGGAAACCTTTCTGTCCATTTTTATGACTTAACAGCTTGGGTGACAGATGTAGGCAATTGGGGTCTAGGGATGGGAGGTAGGACATAGCATATGTGTGTAACTGGACTGACGGTCGCTACACTTACACTGCCTAGCGCCATAAATCAGTCCCTTCCTCTTTCTAGTTCCAGGGGAGAGGACGGAAGTTCCCAAGGAGAACTTTCTTTCTAAAGTTCTGGCTCTCGTTAGTCGGGTACCTTGTCTCATATACTGCCTCGCATTGTGTTCTTTTTTTCATCTACGACACCCGCACTCAGCCGACCTTGGAGTCCACAAAAGACCCTGCTTGTCTCTAAACCAAAAGTGTGTTCTCTGCGGTGTGTCTCTCAGCTCCTTGATCTTTGTGTGTATTCTGCTGCTCGACACGATTACAATGGACGACACAATTTCTTTCTCTCTACTGATTCTCATTCATCTCGTTCACATGGCGACGACACATAGATCACGCTAGCATACGGACTAAGACACACAAATGAGTAAGTTCAGAGACATACATTTATTTACATAATGTACACCTATAACTACTAATATCCCTATCCTAACTAACCTACCTAAATCCTAACACCTAACTCTCTGGGGTGGGTGAAAGGGGGTGGAGCAACGAGAGCCTCTTTTCAGCGGACCAAGCTACCTTGCGGTAGGCTTGATACTTCTCTCGCACTCGAGGGGGGCAGGGAAGGGGTGGTCTGGGTAACAAAAGCCTCTTTTCAGCGGACAAAGCTACCTTGCGGTAGGCTTGATACTTCTCTCGCACCTCAAACCAGCCAGTTTACTGCTCGTCCAAGCAGGACCAGTCACCTTTCGACAAACAGGTCCAGAGACGTTTTTTGTTGTTGACTTCGAAAGGGAAAGTGCTTCCACCTCTCGGTGATTTCGCACTGTGGGGGATGGGGTCTTTGGGGAGTGTGGGTGTTGGGGATGTGGGTGGGGGTATGGGGGGATGGGGAGATGTGGGGAAAGGGTTGCTGTTTTTTGGTACCTGATGCGTGGTTTCACTTTTGTACGTGCCCTCTATTTTTGTTGGTGTTTAGGTTTTCCAAGTCTGCATGGGTGGTGTACTGTATTTGTGCCCTCTTTATCCATTGTTGATCTGCCAAGTTTGCATGAGTCGTTACAGTGCTGCTGGCCTCTTTCCTCCTGCTGCTGCTGCTGCCGTTTGTTGCCAGTGTTTAGGGGTCCTGCCACGTGTACCTGTGGTATTGTATTGTGTTTCTTTGTTGGGTTCCATGTATTGCTCTTCCTCAATTTTTTTTATAATTGTTTTATTTTATTTTTCCAGTGTGGATGGCTATGTTATCCTGTTTACCCCTATTCTTATTTTATATTAGACTAGAGTTTGGGTGGCTTGTTGCTATTACTACTACTAGTGACAGTATACTGTTCCATAGTTCTTTAGGTGGGTTGAGGCAGTTTCTGAGGTTTAGTCCCAGTCTATACTTATCTAGGAAATGTTTTAGTTCTTCTCTCTCTGGTTTATTTTCATTGCATTCCAACAGTGCATGCGGGGTGCTAAGTCTGTCCCCACAGGCACATGAAGGTGGGTCTTTATACATTTTATAATATTCTCCACTAAGCCTCATTCTGGTTATTTTAGTTTGGTCCGACCTGATTGACTTTAGGTACATCAAGGTGTGACTAGGCTGGTCGTCTATCAGTCTCCTAGTACCTATACCTTCATTTTTGTATTTTTCTTGCCACCTTATTTTTATTGCTGGTTTATAGCTATTTTTCTCTCTGCTGGTGAAATAGAGATGTTTAGGGTGGTGACTTTAGGGTTAATTTCTTGTTTTACTGCCAGTTTAGCTAGTTTATCTGCCTCTTCATTTCCTTTTATTCCTATGTGGGAGGGAACCCAAAAGAACTTAATGTCTCCCTGTTTCTGGTTGATTTTCTTTATTATGGACAGTATCTTGTACACTATATCTATTCTGTTTGAGGCTTTGTTTTTAAAGCCTGAAGTGCTGACAGTGAATCTGAAATTACTACATATTGTTGTTGCGCTGTGTCCTTCATTGCGAGATGAAGTGTATGGAGAGCTGTCAGTATGGCCGTCAGCTCAGCTGTAAAAATTGAAGTGTGTTTTGGGAGTCTGCTGGAGATGGCGATGTTACCGGGTTGGTATACTCCTAATCCGGTTGTGTTTGTCTCTGGGTCATGAGATCCGTCAGTATAAATCTGCACGTGTTCTTTGTATATGGTGTTTAGCTTGAGCTTTGTTTCTGCAGTGATTTGGACTTGTTCTTTGTTGTATTTGGTGAGGTCAAGGTCTATCTGTGGGTGTGGAAGTGTCCAGGGTGGTGTTTGTATGTTGTCTGGTGGGTAAGAAGCTGTTATGTTGATTTCTGCTCCCTTTGTGTTTTCTAACTGTTGTATGTGTTGTTGTAGTGTGGGCTGTGGGGTGGGGCAGCCTGTTCTGTGTCTGTGGGGTTGAACATGAATCTGTCGGACTGGATGGTCAGGTGGGAGACATTGAATTTTGTAGTAGTAGCTAGCTGTCCTTTCTTTGATTATTAACTCTATAGGTTTCTGACCTGCTTCCGCGAGTACTGCTAGGTTTGGTGTGTACAATGGTACTCCCAAAACTACTTTTAGTGCCCTGGCCTGTACTGACTGAAGTTTAGCTAGTTGCTTTAATCGAAGGTGGACTAGCAGTGGGGCTGCGTATAATAGTCTAGACATAACATGGGCCTGAGAGAGGTTAAGAAGAGATTTAGGATTAGTTCCCCAGTTATTTCCACTAACTACTCTCATTAGGTTTATTTCTTTTTTGCCAGATTTTGTTATTTTGTCTACATACGGGGTCCAGCTTGTTATTTCCGAGAAGATCACTCCTAGAAATTGTATCTGTGGACTGTAGTCAAGGGTTGTTTGGTTTAGTGTTAATTTGGGGTATTCTGTCATCTGGTTTGGTTTTTGGAATATTATTGCCTGTGATTTGGTGGCTGAAAGTTTAAAGCCATTATATTTCAGCCACTTTGCTATTTCATGCAGATCCTCCTGTATCTTATCTATTCCTATGATTTTAGGTCTGTTGGGGTCATTTGTTGGGCGTATTTCTACTTTTCCTAGAAGGGACATGTCGTCCGCAAATTACTTAACTTTTCTCTGGTATTTATACTGGAATAGCTGGGTGCTACGTCACCCGTTGTGTGGTCAGCCTGCCTCGCGATGCTCCGCTCACGCGACCAAGCATGGGGTGGAAGGGGGTGCGGGATAGAAGGGAGAAAGCACCATCAGCGGTACAAGCTGTCCAGCGCTCCCGCTACATGTGTATATTTGATTCTCTTGCGCTCAGTGTAATTGTTCTTTTGTATGTTAATAATTCCCTATTACTTGTATAACTGTTATCAGTTGTTGGTTGCACACATGAGTGGGAGTTGTAAGGGCATGTGAATATGCGAAATCGGGCAAGTGGGATTAAAAGGGTGGAAGTTGGGTTTGAGGCGAGCATTTCCCCTCTGGCTATTTATTAATATTTAGCTATACTAGTTTCCCACAGCATGAGGTTTGTTTTATTTAAGACAAAGGAAGAGTGGTTTATTTAGTAGTTACTAACCTCCTCGCAGCTACTTCAAAGATGGAGGAAACCAAATGTAATCTTATGTCGCGGATGGACCCGTATCCATTGTCGGTTACCTCTGACAATCCGTGCCCCACGCACCGAATGGGGGATTGTGCAAATGTGAACAGAGTTCACGAAAGGGGTGTCAGGTCCAGCCCCTTGGGAAATAGTGGCAGACAAAACTCATGAGGGCTCACACATAAACTACAAGCGTTCAAAGAGGAGGAGGACGATATAGACTCCTTTTTATATCGCTTTGAAGCCCAGGCCAATGCGCTCCAATGGTCCAAGGACATTTGGCCTTTACAGTTGGCCACGTCCTTCCACGGAGAAGCATTACGCTTATATCACAGTTTGTGTGCGAAAGGAGACCTGGATTATGAGGGTCTAAAACAAGAACTCCTACTAAAGTTTCAGACCACCGTGGAAAGGTACCAGGAGAAATTCTGTTCGGTGAGACCCCAGCCACATGAGACCATGACCTCTTTCAAAGAAAGATTAACTAGTTTGTTTAACAGGTGGATCAACCTGTCAAAGGTCGCCAAAACATATGAAGAACTGCACGATTTGATGATTCAGAAACAAATCCTGCAGAGCGTCTCGAGAGACCTGGCAGTTTTCCTGAGAGAATAAACGTTTCAGAATGCCACCAAACTGACCGCTAAGGCCGAACACTATCGGCAAGCGCATCCCAATAAATCCATGGCCAGACGATCGGACAATGTAGCAGTCACCAACATCAGCCAAACCGTGAGTGACCCCGCGGTATCGGTTCACAGGAATGCACCACGTCAACGGACGCTGAGTAGAGGCGCTTCGTTAAAGTTGTGCCCCGCATATGACAATAGACGATCTGCTGGTCGCCAATCCAAGCGATCATTTTACTCACCAGAACCTGGTAAAGTGACAGTCACCAGAGAAGAAGTCACCGAATCGTCGTGGGGTAATCAGTGTTATGCCTGCAGGGGTTACGGACACATTGCCAGAGTCTGTGCCAATACCGTAGTTAAGGAACGCACCTCCCCGTGTAGACAGGTTACACCACACACAGACTACACGGCGCGCTTCACGTGTTCTTTCAATCAACACAAAACAAAGTTCTGCACATGGGTTTCTCGAGCTGTGTAATTCAGGCGGGATTTCTAACTAAATTAATTAGGGATCAAGATATATCAGTAATCAATCTATAAATCAGTAAACATAAATCAATATATCAATGAACGAGCATGAATCAAGACACTGTTCCCCTTCTATAGATCGAATCATCACAAACAACTCTTACTGCTACCGCACCCACTCTCCTCTAGAGTTCCAATTCATCAATTCTCAAACCGAAAGAGACGTATATACAACGCGTCCTGCAACGAAAGTCTCATGTCCAATATGAAAAGACCAAACTTACTGTTCGTGGTTCATTGTGCATTCACTCCCTCACTAGCACACATATAGAATTATCTCCCTTGCTCCGGTTGATTGGCGTAATCCGCACTCCGAGGATAGTACTCCCTGGGGTCAGGCACCCAGCTATTTGAAGGCAGTACTCCCAGTCGTAGGGCACTCAGCTCACAGACGACACTAAACTCCTGATAGTATGGCACACAGCTCACAGACAATATTATATTCCAGATCGTAGGGCACACGGCTCACAGACGATAATTTACTGCGGGTCGTAGGGCCCTCGGCTCACTGACGACACTCTTCCTCCAGTCTTCTCGACTCCCTACACTAATTCCATTTACTGCGGGTCGTAGGGCACTCGGCTCACTGACGACACTCTTCCTCCAGTCTTCTCGACTCCCTACACTAATTCCTGAAAATACTTATGCTTTCATGAATACTCAGACCACTCCATTGTCACATTATATTCTACCTTCACAACAATAGTACTTATTTCTTAAAACCTTCAAATCGCATAAACGCTCGTCATTCTCTCCAGACCAAGCATTAAAGAAAAAGGTTATTACAAAGATTAATAAACAAAAAACATCCCATACCTTGGCTAGGCAAGGAATTAGGTAAAGTCCCCACTCGCTTTCACACCATAAAGTCTCCTACGTCCTTACACTAGGACGTTAGGTAGGGGAATCAATTAGCTCAGCTCAGCTGGCTTGCAGGGCATCAGTGAATACTTTACTCAGTCGTCCCCTGAACCATACTCACATTCATCTGGTTTTCACTACAAAAAGGGAACTCCTGCTAAAAAAACATTGTTCTCCCAATGTATATACACACACAAGGGCGACAAACCCTGCTGAGTAAAACCATCAGGGGCGACGACCCCTTTCCCTAACAACTAATACCAGGCCCGCACCCCAAGAGACGACGCCCCCAGCAAGTGTTGGTATTCTCTGTTCCTCAAGCACCCAGGAAGAGCTTGGCCGCCTAGCCCTCTACCTGGGGACTGTGCGAGGCCGGAAAGTTCAGGTATTGCGGGATACAGGAGCGACGACAGCCGGTATACGCGCTGACCTGGTCCGAGAGGAAGAATACCTGGGTCAGTCCCAGTCCTGTATCACCCCCGGCGGGAACATTGAGACATTTCCCGTTGCCCGAGTGTATGTAGATACTCCCTTTTATCGAGGACACTTACGCTGCTGCGTCATACGCCACCCAGTCACCGACCTAATTATCGGGAACATGCCGGGGGTATAAGACGAAGAGTTGTCTTCAGTGTTGGTGGCACACTGAAGGCCATGCTACGAAGAGTAACCGTGAAACAAACACGAGACTGGAACAAGTACCTACCGGCCATTCTCTTCGCCAGCCACGAAATAATAAATGAGAGTACAGGGTTCTCCCCCTTCGAACTTTTATATGGCCGACAGCCGAGGGGACCCACAGCCTCCTGGCCACGGCATGGAAGAAAAAAATCAGGGGCCGAAGAAAGCAGATCCATCCTCGAATATGTACTGAACTTGAAAAACCTACTGCTTCAGTTGTCAACCATGGCCGCCCAAAACCAGCAGAGGGCGGGCGCGAAACAAAAACGCTATTATGATAAAAGAGCTCAAGCCAGAGAATTACAGGAAGGAGATCAAGTGTTACTGTTAAGACCGTCCAAAGCGAACAAGCTACTTGCTCAATGGCAGGGACCTTATTCCATCATGCAGAAGAAACACTCGGACTACAGAATGAACCTCTGGGGGAAAAACAAGCTATATCATATCAACATAATTAAAAGGTACCACCAACGAGAAATAGCAAACACGACCCCACTTCTCGACCCTAGCCCTGAAAATACCCTAATCCCTCCCACTCTACACCTTGACACCCTCTCCGAACTCTTATCCCCCGATTTCACACCCCAACAGCTGAAACCAAAAGTCCTCATTGAACCCGTATGAGTACAACCCGGGACGCCATCCACTAATTTGGCAGTGTTAGACGTATCCTCCGAAACGGACTCAATTTCATTACCCATTACTCTGCCATCCGCGGAGAGTATCCACGAAGTCAAGATTGATCCCCACCTTTCCACATCCCAATTAAAACAAGTGCAAGACTTAGTACAACACTTCCAAGAGACCCTGACTTCAGAGCCAGGAAGTTTCAGTGGTCCAATTCAGCATGGGATTAGACTCGACACGGAAATTATAGTCCGGCAAAAACCTTACGCTGTACCTTTCCACACGCAACGGTACATAGCAGCGGAAGTAGAAGAGTTATTACGGCGGGGGATTATTCAACCTTCCACTTCTCTCTTCTCATCACCCCTGCTGTTAGTGAAGAAGAAGGATGGAACTTTGAGGTTTTGTGTCGATTATCGCTGTGACGAAACTGCGGGGAGAAGGCCGGACTAAACGCCCGAGGGGAAAAGGGACACAGCTATGGCTCGCCTTCACTCCTGACTTTCACCCTACTCCACCCTCTCACTCGCAGTTCGCACGTTCACGCACAATCAAACACAGACCACTGTCTCCGCTCATGCCTGCCAACACACTGACAACACCGTTGTACAGCACACAGCAAATTATTATTAACAAAACACAAATAGAAAATGAATAATCAGGTCTATCTATACATGGTAAATAAAAACGACCTGTCATCAGGCCGGCAAATTATAACTGTAAACAAAATAGAATGGCAGCCTTGCCAATAATCGAGGGACTATAAAAGTTGTACATAAAAGAACTTCCCTCTAAGATTCCGTGTCGGGGCAAACGATTTACCCTGAGTCCTCAAGACGTGTGCACATGCACGTGTGCACACCGCTGGAATTATGGCCGTGCCTCTCCGACGGCCTGCTTCCTCACCGCCTCGTCGTGGACGACTGTAGGCTGGCTCTCTACCACACTACTATCCACACTGGCGATTGTTCACTGATACACAGTTGCCCCAGGCAACAACAATGGTGGCAAGGATAGGCACACTGTCCCTGGTCCGCTTGCACTGCTGCTTCCCGGTTGCCCCAGGCAACAAACAACAGTGGCTATAAAGCTGTTAGGCGACAGTGTCCAGCACCGGCACCAGATGACGAAGAATCCCAGGCACACAGACGATGTATCCTGTCGGCAACTACCTCCAGGGGTTGCCCCAGGCAAAGGGCGGCAATGTAGCAGTTGCCGGTACCCCAACGCTGTATACCCTTCCTCTCGTCTGCGAGGACGGCGATCCTTGTTGAACACCTTGGTGCCACAGCCTGCAAGTGCCAGTCAGTAGCGCTGCATGTTCGTAGAACGGGCCCCCCTTCTGCAGCCTGACTGGTCGCAGCTGATGGCGCTCAGAGACGGTAGTCCCTACTCGATCGATGGGGAAAGGCCCCGAGTACACACCTACCCTAAACTATATACTACTAACCCACGTGACCCATCTAAACCAACTCTTCCCAGCCCTGACGCTATCGCAATGTTACTAGTAAAACTACAACCACCTGCGCTATTCTCCAAACTTCCAAAACCTACCCCACTGTCCAAAGACCTAAATCGACTACATCTATCACTTCGGCCTGTCAAGACATTAAATTGAACAGAATGGATCGTCCCTTGACTGACCGCAGCCCCCTATAATTAAGCTACCCAGACTTCGGCCGTGTTGTTCTGGCCTTGAACCCGGCTGGTTCATGACAATCGCGCCTTTGAATAAGGTGACGGTATTTGACGCCGAACCCATCCCAGACCCTGAGACCTTATTTGCTAACTTAACGAATTGCAAATACTTTAGTAAAATGGACTTCACCAAAGGCTATTGGCAGATACCACTAAACCCCGCGGACAGGGAAAAGACGGCCTTTCAAACGCCCCTCGGACTATTTCAGTGGACTCGCATGCCATTTGGCCTTGTAACAGTGCCGGCCACTTTTGCCAGGGTAATGCGCTATTTGAAGCTAGAACCTCACAACACCTACCATTTTTTTGATGACTGACTTACCGCAAGTCCAGACTGGGATCTTCATATCAGGAACTTGGATGGAACGCTCCAACCCTAACGGTCCGACCGTCCAAAGTGGAAATAGGATATCAACAGTTAACATATTTGGGACATCAGATAGGCCAGGGATGTATGAAACCGGGGGGGAGCACCGTGAATAAAATTCTACAACTCACTGTTCCACGGACTACACGACAAGTGCGCTCCTTAATGGGCATCATCAGCTATTACCGCAGGTACATCCCTAATTTTGCGTCGGGGACCACCCCTATATCTGACCTTACCAAGGGATATCAACCACGATCAATTGTGTGGACAGAAGCGTGTCAACATGCCCTGACCAAGATCCAGACACTACTCTCTACCCCACCGGTGTTACGCTTACCGGACTTCTCGAAAACCTTCATTTTACAGATGCCAGTGATTCCGGCATAGGAGCTGTTCTCCTACAAGAGGTAGAGGGAGAGAATCTACCTATTACTTTCATCAGCCGGAAATTACTTGAACGAGAGACCCGATACAGTACTATTGAAAAGGAGTGCCTGGCCATTGTGTGGGCCATCTTGAAACTATCAAGATACCTCAATGGAGTTTCGTTTGTGCTACAAACCGACCACAAACCGTTGAGTTTCCTCAAGACCTCCCCATATAAAAACCCCCGCATTATGAGATGGGGGTTGGCCTTGCAGGAATACCAATTTCGAGTGGAAGCCATTAAGGGCACACAAAACCAGCTCGCAGACGCTTTATTGAGATCAGATAGGGACCAACAGGTCCCCGCCCTATCCTAGAGGGATAATAAGTCATTTTACAGTTTCCTTAACATATCTGAGTGAATTTTTTTTTTTAAAGTGGGTAGACCATTTTTTTATTATAGGAGGGAGGAATGTCACGGATTGACCCGTATCCATTGTCGGTTAGCTCTGACAATCCGTGCCCCACGCACCGAACGGGGGATTGTGCAAATGTGAACAGAGTTCACGAAAGGGGTGAGCGACAGAATCAGTAGAAATAGAGACTGAACTCCGGGACACCATGGCGGAGAGACGTATCAAAACAGCACTTCATGGCTATGTACAGAGTGAGACGGACTATGGAAGGAAGACCGATCAAGCTTCGCCTAGACGAGGTACTCTCTTTTGTTAGACCATACTAAATTGCAGAAGTACGAACTATGAGGTACATAAAATCTGTTGCGAAGTGTGGAGCCAGCGGCTGGTTGAAGGTGGAGACGAGTATGTTTATGATGTAACTTTTGAGTTACAGGTTTTGCTGGTGGGAGAGTTGAGCAGTCGAGACCCGCCGACCTCGGACTACTGGGGAGCTAGTTTTCTCCTCCATGGGGACGAGCGCGTAGATTAGCTGTGTGCTATCTACGCTGGATCTGTGTGGACATCATGAGAGTTCGTTCGCTGGAGCGTCGTTGTGTTATCAACGGTGCGCTTGTGTAGGCACCCAGATGATTCATTCTGGTGAGTAGCTAAGTGCACCTCTGGTGAGAGTGATGTGTATGGTGTATATTTCGGTGGATATTACCCTGTCCCACACCTGAAAGATTCGTCGTTAATACCGACGGGAAGGTAGAGCGAGAGGCCACCGCCCTCACTTCATAACAGTGAGTATCGGGAAAGTACTAGAGGGTAAGGGCTCTGGACGACGGTTGATTCGATGGACTGTAATGTCCCCACTGTTGTGAGCACCGGAACTTTTAGCCTAGGTCTCAGCCCACGAGACTTTGAAACATTAAGATGGAGAGAGAGAGGTGTGAATGTTTCACGTGTAGTGTGAGTGTGCTAACTTAGTATTGAAACTCTTGTTGCGGTATTCACCTATGGAACAGTAATGGTTGAAGTGAGCAGTGAGTCGTACTATTGTTTTTTGTGTTGCCGCAGTATCCATGAATGTACTTGTATTTTGAACTGATTTGTTGATGTCGCAATAATCATGTCTCCAGAACGGGAAGGCCCAAGCTGAGCAATCTCGTGTGTTTATGTTAGAAAAGAACGTGTGTGTCCGCATCTGGTGCGTGATTGGGTGGATGGGTGTGTGCAGGTGCATCGGGTACGTGACATCTTACAAGATTCTTGTTTTACAACATTAAAAGGTTTTAGTCGCCTTCAGGCCGAGGGGATGGCAGAGACAATGGCAAAAGCAATCAAATCTGCGCTTGAGCATCGGTCGCAGCAACTGGTGACCAAGTTCGAGGTTTGGATTCACAAAGCTCTGCTTTACTTTGAGTGCCAGTTTTTAACTCTGGTATTTTGTCTCTTTTACATGAACAGGATAGCAAATGTAACAGGGGATCTATAGCTTAGTAGTCCATAAAATGGATGTGTTTGTGGCATACTGCATAAGCATTTATGATGGTACAGCGAGCATGCAAGCATCACTGCTGATTATGTTAATCTTTGCAGAAAGCAGCAGCACTCTGGCTGAAGGGGGAGATCAATGCAATGAGGAAGGAGATGGCAGTTCTTACAGAGAGAACATTTTTAGAATAGGAAATGTGAAGGGAGCCAAGAAAGCCTTCTTTAATCTACCCGAGGAAGCAGAATCACCAGCGGTCGCCCTGATGTGAGCACAAGCAAAATGACAAAAGCACTCTCTCCAGCCTATGGAAATTCCAACAGCCCCATGGGATGTCAAGCGGGATGATTTAATCAAATTACAGGATGTAGCGGATAAGGGTGTAGAGTGAGGATAGGGGTAGGTTCTAACCTGTTCTTGTCAAGTCGATGTGTTCCGTGGAAAGCGTGGGCCACGAGATTTGCAAACTCCCCGCGCTAGTCAGGCAGTGCTCACACCTGGTCTTGTATGACAGGGGTGGGTATTTAATCCTGACCGCAGGCAGCCAGAGGTCTGCTGCTTCAGTTGTCAACATTTTTGCTAAAGCCGAGCTGTTGCTGAAGATTCTATGCCGTTCTGCTGCTGTGTGCGGAGAACAAGCACCACACTGGCGGAAGGTTGCCAAAGATGTCAGGACAACCGGCGGTGGCGAGAAAGGCGGTACAAGTCTAATCAGCGCTTCAGAGTGTCGAGCGACTGTGCTCCACCATCACATGTTACAATGACGACAACCCACCAACAGAGGGGAGGGCCGTCGCGGTATTCGTTTACCTGAGCAGCGAGCTGAAGATAGTCACGTCCTTGTGCACCGTACCATTACGTCTGGGTGACCTCTAAAGCAGGGCAAACGTGAGCTATCGGGGACGCCGAACTTTCAAGAGACACGGCGTACAGAAAGTAAGACTTTCTTTTAACATTATTCAAGTGAGAGGGAGTTTTCGAACCCTAGTTGATATTCTCCACCTTCTTCTACAGGTGTTGAGGCAGAACTGTTGATTTAGTGCTTTAGTAACTACAGCAGATTTGTATATGTATGCAGTTCAGAGACTGCTGAGAACTTGCCTGTGTGCAGTCTGGAAACTATTGAAGACTTGCCTGTGTGCGGTCTGTTAACTATTGTAGACTTATGTATATGCAGTTTAGAGACTGCTGAAGACTTGCCTGCGTGCAGTCTGGAAACTACTTAAGACTTGCCTGCGTGCGGTCTGTTAACTATTGTCGACTTATGTGTATGCAGTTTTAGAGACTGCCGAAGACTTGCCTGTGAGCGGTCTAGTAACTATTGCAACACATTGAAGTGTTTAGTTTTAGTAACTACTATAATTGGTGTGGGATTTTAGTATTGCCTTTATTCTTCTTGTAGTAGTATATTTTCATTTTGGTATTGGTTTGGCAGGACTGCCTAGCGGCAGAGCCTTTTGTATTTGATCAATTTCTTGACGTTTTTGTGTAATAAGTATGTGTCCGAGAAGGGACAACCTGAACTGAAGTGATCTCGTATTGTTGTTTGAACGAGTGCGTGTGTCGGCAAGAAGTACGTGACACAGGAAGAGAATCCCCTCTTAAAATATGTGCGGGAAGCAGCGGATAAAAATACTATGACCCCAAACTCAAATGAGAATTTTTTTTTTATCAACACGGAGTTCTCTACCAGCAGTTTGCGAATGATCGGGGAACACTTAAACAGGTCGCTGTCCCTGGAAAATTACGACCTACAGTGCTTCACTTGAGTCACGATATCCCCCTTGCAGGCCACAGAGGTTATCGTAACACACTGAACTGTGTCCTCAACCATTTTTGGTGACCCACCGTAAGAAGAAACACCAAAGATCATTGTAGGACTTGTGACATCTGTCAACGTACAGCGACACCAGGAAAAGTACACCCTGTCCCAGTGGTTAAAGTGCCAGCTATTGAAAAGCCCTTCGTTTGCATGGCAGTTGACCTTGTGGGACCACTACACCCCACATCAGAGGACGGCCATACCCATATTCTCACCTTAGTGGATATGGCCACCAAATACCCAGAGGCCATCCTCATAAAAAATAAAACAGATACCGTCACCATCGCCAAAAACCTGTTGACCATCTTCAGCCATGTGGGATTTCCCCATGAGATATCAGACGGGAGATCACAATTTACTTCCCAGCTAATGCAGGAAATCATGAAACAGCTGGCCTTAAAAACATTACTCTCAACCTCCTACCACGCCCAAACTAACAGGTGCGTGGAAAGGTTCCACAGAACGTTAAAAGCTATGCTCAGACAAGTTATAGGTAATGAACCTCAACAGTGGCAGTGGCACCGATACATTCCTGCACTACTCTTTGCATGCAGAGAGACCGTGCACAGCTTGACGGGATTTCTCCCCATTTTAACTATTGTACAGAAGAAGAGCCAGAGGTCTGATGGACCTAATTGCCACTCATTGGACCTAGGAAAAACAGAATCCACCCAAGGAAAAATCAATCTTCCAGTATGTCAATGACTTGAAAGATATCCTGGAAGAAACTTTACAGGTGTCCACCATGAGATCTGAGGAAGCATCCTGGATCAACAAAACATATTACGACAAAACATATAAAGACAGCTTCAGAAGGTGACGAAGTACTGCTTCTAAAGCCTACAAAAGCCAACAAATTATTGATGCAGTGGAAAGGTCCCCATCCCATAATTCAAACCCTCCATCCGGACTGCACATCAAAGGACAAGTCAGGCTATATCACATCAATATGTTAAAACAATACCATCAGAGAGAAACGGAGATCGAGGCGATGAGAAATAATTAAGACACTTTTAGAACTGGATTCAGAGGCAGAGGTAGAAAATGTTTGCTTGTGTTGTCAGCATGTGTGCCTGGTTGTATCTAGACATGAATCCCTAGTACACCATCCTTGAAAGAAGTATAACAACTTTTTGTTTGGCATCTTTATTTTGTTGTCAATTATGGATGTATTTCGACTATTTTAGCATATAGTTACCATGTGTTGCAGCAGTTTTCAAAAGTGTTTTTTGCCTGTGTACTTATGGTGTTTCAAGTTGCAGGAATTTCACAAAAAAGGTCTGATTAACTTATGACAAAGGGGACAGATTTTAAAAATCAGAAAACATGTTTTAATATTTTTTGCATTTTCATACTGAAAAAATGTCCTTTTTAATACTGCAAACTAATGATTAGCAATAATTGTTATAAGTATTATTATGATGCTGTTTGCAGAAAATCTGTTGGCTAATGTCTACTGTTTAACTTGTTTCAAAAATACACCTTCTGCAACTTGGATGATATTGGAAAGCAAAACCAAAAGCTCTCTTCTAATGCATCCTGCACAACCAGATTAAGCAGGAGTGTGTAAATGTTTTACCTATGTGCAATAATGCACACAAAAAATGCCTAATAATGCACATAACAAATGCCTAATAATGCACATAACAAATGCCTATCTGAGATGGGGTGCGTGCTATGTTAATTCCTTACCTCACATGCTCACCCAGTCCCACTGTAGCAGGCAGAAAATATTAAATATTTACTTTATTGCACAGTCAAAACAAATACCATTAAACTGACTTTATAAAGATCTTTACATTTTTATTGCAATTCATTCAAACTTGGATAAAGTATTGTAAGCTGAAAGTGTGTACTTTCCCTTTGATACAACAAAGGCAGTTTGTCCACATCAAGCATACCTACTCTCCTCACAAAGCCCCTCTTAGCACTCTCCCTAGATAAATGTATTCAGAAGGCATTTAAAATCAGAGGTTTTAGTCGTATTCAGGCTGAGGGCATGGCAGAGACACTGACTGATATAATCAACACCACACTTGATTATCAGTCTCCGCATATGGTGACCAAGTTTGAGCAGGTTTGGATTCACAAAACAGATGACTGTACTATTTAAGTAGTCAAAAACCTTTACCTGTGGTCTCGTTAATACAGCAGCTATATATCTTCCTTGTCTTTTTCTGACAAATCGGGGGCAATTTTCAGCAGCAAAGGGGGCTTTGGTGAAACCCTCAGTCTGTCTCGCTCAGCTACGACCTACAAATAAAAAAGCCCACATAATCAGCATCGCTGACATGCAAGAGCTTGCTGCCAAATGCAGTATGTTTTCAATGGTTTAAATAGCCATTAATACTAGCTTAAGTAAATTTATGCGTCGTCAGTACACACGTGCATTTAACACAGCTCTCGTAGATCAGAGTGCTTAATTGTTATCATTACTAAAAGGAGACTACTTTTATATTTATAGCTTTGGGCACCAGATCTAATTAAAACAGATAACAATAATTGTGTCGATGTCGAGTGTCGACTGCTTGACATAGTTCTACCCCGGAAGATGCCTGAACGCCCATTTTGTTAATCACGTGACTAAAGTCGCGTTCACGAAGGGAGAGAACTCTTAGGGCTAATGTTACCGCGATAATTCAATTCAATGATCACAACGGCCATATGTTCATGCCGTTATCGAAAGTTAATTTAAACAGACATTCTGTAAGATTCTCTTCAGTTTCACAACAGCACTGAAGCGACATTAAACCTGATAATGAAGGAAACATTTTGACTATACCGGTAGATTAAGGACCTACAAAATGTTAGGTCTGTTAGTGTTAGAAGTAGAAAATTCTGCATTTTCATTTGATGTTCTTGCAATTGCTTTTGCCCCATTGTGCACTGATGTTATATGAATCTCAAGTAAAAGTTTAGTAAGGTTAGAAGTGCATATTAAATGTCTATATTATTTGACCCAGATAACATAGCCTGATCGTACCGGTAGCCAACGAATTCCGAGTGGCGCCGCTCGTCCGCCGGTCACCGGATGCATGACGTACAGGGACGGATTGCAGCTCTGAGAACTGGGTTCCACGTCTGCCAGAGTCCACTGGAGAGGACACACCCGTAGTCTGCCAGTCTACAAAGTCCAATCACCTGAGAAATTTGGCATGGTGTCGCGTAAGGCGCCTCCTGGAGCTGTCGTGCTGCTGTGATTAATTTGTCGAGGCGTTTCTCCAGGATCTTTACAACCATGCGGAAATGTATGCCCAGCTGAATGAAATCCTGTGAAGGGGTCAAGACGGACTTCTGGTAATTGGTGAGGAGAACAGGAAGTGGTCAGTGGAAGGCCGGGTTTAGTAAAAGACAGTCTGATTCCCTCCTCCACCACTCGACCAACCCAGGGATGGATCTGGGAAAAAAATGTCCTTTCAACAGTCGAGCTCCAACGGGCGGCGAGTCCCTATCGCCGGGCAGACAGGGGCTTGGAAGGGGGTAAATGTAATAGTGGCTGAGGCGGAAGAGGTGGGCTGAAAATGCCGTCTGCAACGGCGGTCCAAGTCCAAATTGTGTGAGCTTGGCTTGAAGAAGGGTTTATATTTCCTGGCACCTGAGTTACCTCGTCCTCTGTCACCCTGGCGACGAAAAAACTGTTGAAGCCATCTAATATCCTGGGCTGGGTCCCGCTGGCGCTCGCCCAAGGCATCTAAGCCTCTGGGCCAAAGAGACAGTGCGCTTCAAAGGAGGAGCGCCTGACTTTCCGGAACACAATTGTCACCGCCCTCGCCAGTGTCAGACGACGATGAAGCCCAGTCGGGTGCCGGGCCGGAAAACTAGAACTTTGGCGCCGGCTATGGAGGTGGGTGCATGGACTTTTATTCAAACTCTCCCTCCCGCCTTGTTAGGCTGGCCCGGGTGGCTCGGTACCTGGCCTTACAGGCGGCCTTGGTTTTTCAACGTGAGCTGTCAGGAGCAGTGGCTAAGGAACGTGGTCAGGCTGGTTTGCTGAGCTTACGACAGACAAACTTTCAACCGACAAGCTTTTGTCCGTGGCTTCGATGTGGCCTGTTGGAGAGGACTGTTAAAACAAAACTCCTACCCTTTCTTCCGTCGACAGCTAAATTTACGCTTACAGCCTCCACCTTGTACGACGCTGCGAATGTTTCATGTGACTTCGTTCTACCATTTGCTGGCCGAAGCAAGACGGACATTTCTGAACAAGCCGGAGTTAGCCCTCTCGTCAGAACTTGTGCGCGGCGTCTCGTGTGAACAAGGAATTGTTGGTTCCCGCGCAGAATATCGCGTTTTCGTTCTTTTCAAGCGCGACGCTGTCCTGTCACATCAGAACTTTCGTTGTGCATGACAATGGCGTACAGGGTCATGTTGCTGGGTTTTCCACAGCATTTACAATCTCTGCGTATTAATTCTGTGAAGTCTGCAGAAAAAAGCGCAAGAAGACTGGTAATAGGAGACCTCCAACACCTGTCGCTACGACTTCTCCGGTCAAAGCGGTCAACTGGCGACCTAGAGCGGCTCACTGCTACACGTGCAACTGGCAAAACAAGATGGCGTGACCAGCCGCGTGCTGGAGACAATGACAGCCAACGCCCAGTCTTCCCGTAAATATGAACGTTAGGAGAGCGCAGCTGGTTTAAGGAGACCGCTCCTGAAGGCGAATGTAGTGTGGTTGACGCAGTCTCAGATGTAGGCTCTTAGAGAGTGAGCGCATTCTTTTTCTCGAAGTCTCAGACATAATTTAAACTGCATCTTGTCGACTCGAGCTAAGATTTGTGAACGTTGTTCACAGCGCACGTCTCGTGCGGGTTACGTCACAGATCAGCTGACCGGCGGTCGAGGCGCCACCAAGTTACACAGTCAGAGTTATGCTTTCTGGTAGCGTCCTTGGCTACCAGTACGATCAGGCTATGTTCTCTGGTTGGAATAAGATGAACGCGTTTAGCATACATTTCTAACCAAAATCACTAGTCCATAATCTATTCTCTTATTATTCATCATATCAATTTTATTCTAACCATTACTAACACTAGTGGAAAGAGAATTAAGCTCGATCAACGGCTACAAGCCTAGAACACTGACACCTGAACCTAAAGACGTGATTTGATATCCTAACTCCACTTGGAGTTGGGGGAGTAAGGAAGAGATGAGCACCACCCTCACAAGATTCTGGCCCCAAGAAAACTGTCGTCTCTTAACACCTCTATCCCACTGACTGAAGGGCTGCAAGACTACCATAACAATATTTATCAGTTTAATTCTAATCATTACTAGTTTCCCTTAGCATGAGCTTTGTTTTATTTAAGACAAAAAGGAAGAGTGGTTTATTTAATTTAGTAGTTACTACCCTCCCAGCAGGTACTTCAAACACGGAGGAAACCTAATGTAATCTTGCAAGATTCTTGTTTACAACATGCAGAGGTTTTAGTCGTATTCAGGCTGAGGGCATGGCAGAGACACTGACTGATATAATCAACACCACACTTGATTATCAGTCTCCGCATATGCCGACCAAGTTTCAGCAGGTTTGGATTCACAAAGCTGTGAACTACTTCAGTGTCAGTTTTTAACTCTGGTATTTTATATCTCTAGCGTGTCTTTTACATGAACAGGGTAGCCAATGTAACAGGGGATCTACAGTTTAGTAGTCCATAAAATGTATGTGTCTGTGGCATACTGCATAAGCATTTATGATGGTACAGTGAGCATGCAAGCATCACTGCTGATTATGTTAATCTTTGCAGAAAGCAAAAGCACTCCGGCAGAAGTCGGATATTGTTTCCATCAGGAAGGATATGGCAGTTCTCACAAAACGAACGCTTTTAAAACTGCATTCAGAGACAGAGGTAGAAAATGATGTTTGCTTGTGTTGTCAGCATGTGTGCCTGGTTGTATCTAGACATGAATCCGTAGTACACCATCCTTGAAAGAAGTATAACAGCTTTTTGTTTGGCATCTTTATTTTGTTGTCAATTATGGATGTATTTCGACAATTTTAGCATATAGTTACCATGTGTTGCAGCAGTTTTCAAAAGTGTTTTTTGCCTGTGTACTTATGGTGTTTCAATTTGCTGGAATTTCACAAAAAACAAATAAAGAAATAGAAAATTGGAAGAAGATCAAGAGATGTCAAACCCTTAAAGCTGTAAGCTCCATCTTCAACACGTTCACATTGAAGCATTATTGTGTGATACTTCAAACAACAGTATTATTTCGTAACTTTTTAAACTTCAGATCTGCTTTCATAAATATCCTCATTCCTTTGCTATCTGCTTTATGTTGAAAGCTCAACTCATAAAAAAGTCCTATTTTTTATATGTATTTTAACTTGACCATTCAATTAAAATGCACAAATAACACTTTTTAAACTGTGCTATACTGACTTGCGTTGCTAACTTAAATGCCTTTAGGCTGACAGGTAGACAGTTTGATAAAGCAGCAGTCTGGCAATTAAACACGAACTGTTGAAAGGCCTGACATTTATTGCTACTGGTAAATAAAAAGCCTTTGGGCGCTAACATTGAGGAAGAGATTTGTTGTTTTACTGACAGTTTTGAGTGTGTGGCCCAGGTATCTGACACATCATTAATGTTTATTAATTCATATTTATTACATAGTAATACATAGGTTATTCTGACTATCCTGGCATGCAGTGACCTAAGATTTTAAGTGTTAGAAAGCCAACAACTATGAACAACGTATGTAATGTTGCATGTCTGGGTTTTGTTGTTGTTGTTGTTTTTTTTTTGAAAGAGTATCAGATTTTCATGTCCAGTTGGTTCTAGACTTAGGTACAGTATACAGACCTATTTACCCTTGTGGGTTTCCTGTAATCATCACAGAAAAGCTTGAAATTAGAGCCAAAACAAAAATATTGTTGGGTTGATCCGTTACTGATTAAACACGCTGAATCGATGTTTTTTTCCTGGGAATGCACTTTTTGCAAAAGTATTACATGCTGGTCATGCTAAGGGCAAACAGGTCTGAGTATGCAGGGCAGGTTGTAAAGGTCACGACCCCATACACAATCTTCAAAATACTTCCGTAGGCGTCTATATGACTATATATAGTACAGACTCGAGCACATGAGTAGTACAGTGATAACATGTGATCAGTACTGTGATAACATGTGATCAGTACAGTGACAGCACATGATATCATTGATATGTTCCGCGGGCCAGTCACAAGCAGACGACATTGTCAAGACTGGAGCAGTAGTAAGGTGGGAGCATATGAATGTTCTGCTAAATAATGGAATACTAAACTCTTGCCGTGAAATACAGCTGCACCAATAATAATCACATAGTGAAGTAAATATCCATTGTAGGCCGACAGTAAACTGCTTACTTGATCACCTTTCGTGTCTGGTCCTCCAGGTTGGGGGTTGGGCACAGGGCTAACAACCCTGTCCCGTAAAAAACACTACTGTTACGGAAACAGCGACAAAGAAAAAAAATGCCACCCCCACCCCGTGACAAATAATCGTCACCACAGACTTCACAAGAAATGTTCGGGGCTCGTTTTGCCCGTGCTTTGCCGCCGAACTTAATGATATATCTTCTGTCTATAAAGATTTTAGGTGTGTGGTCGTTATCACGACAGTTTCCCTTCACACAAGAGACCACCGAAACTCATTCAGAAAATTTGCCAAGAGGGTCTGAAGACGAGAGTTGACATCAGTAGCCAGAAAACGTCTCAGTGGTCAGACACTTTGTGATAAACTGGACATGACAGATAGTTATTAGCTGTTTTTGACAGATTTAAGTGTATAAAAAGTGACAATACTAAACAGACCGTTTCTTGACATCAAAGTATCCTCGTGCAGAATTTCTTCTAGAGCTGGTCGGCTAAACAATAACATTGTGTTCACGAGAGGAGGAGGATATGAAAACGCCCAAGCATTGTATGGATTTGAGACATCGGTTACCACAGCTTTACAGGCAGCCATCCTTTTGGTGTGCATCACCTGAAGCAGATTAAAAATGTCGTAGCTCAACTTGGCAAGAAATGAAAGCAGGTACGTGTGATGCCGTGATGGACACGTAGTGAGTGTCGTAGTCATTTGGCCTTGACCCGTTCAACGTAGAAACTGCAGTCAGTACACTTCCTCAGGTATGACAACTATATATATATATATGTCTCTTTTGGTCTAATACCATAGTGGCGTTGACCCATGAGACATAAGTCTTCTTATTTGTCATATTGTCCCAAGACCCACTGAGAACTATCCACGAATTACTGTCGCTACTTGCGATGAGTTGTGGTGGTGGTGGTGTTTCCCTGACTCAGACCACCACCAGTAGTAGTAATAATAAAATTATTGTAATGCTCATTTCCCTGTCGGCAGCAAACTCAATGCGCTTTGACATAAACCATCGGCTTCTCATTTTCTCAGTCACACACACGCGCACGCGCGCGCACACAACCACATGCATGCACACAAACAGTAGAAGATATGAAAAGAGAGAGCAGAAAGCCAGCATCTACTGAAATTATTGCCGGATAAGGTGGTTCTTAGAGCCAGACTGGGAAGCATCAAAAGGTGTATATGTGTGTAATTAAAGTGGTGGCGGTAAAGCATTCCAGACACTGGGGCCAGAGAAAGAACTATCCCCCCCCCCCCTACAGATATGTGCAACATTCAGAAAGTCGACATGAACAGGTCAGCAGACAGACCGACTGGGGTTATAAAGTGGAACTCAGATAAAGGTCATGGAGACAGGTCACGGCCACCCGGCCTGTAGTCGATGCGGGTATAAGCAGTGCAGCTGACGGAGAGGGCACACATTAAAATGATCTCGTTTCCCTGCTCTGACAACGATGAGCTGCCGAGTTTTAAACAGTTTAAGTTAATGAGTCAAGCTGGGCAGCCAGGGTGCAGACAGACAAGTCAAAATTAGTCAGAAGGAACACGTGACAGGCAACCAAATGGTGACTAACGCGGATCTTCTGACGAGAATAACAAGGCAAGACGACCGATGAAGATGTTTGATAGATTGTTGTCAAGTGTCATTCCAACAGTGAGAGTAAAACCAAGATTTTGGAGCTTTTAGGGCTATAACACACACACACACACACACACACACACACACACACACACACACACACACACACACACACACACACAACACTGAGGCCGGGTAGACAAGGGGAGTTTAGACCCTGGTCCAGCTTGTCTGCTCTCGACACACTGATGACTGATGACACCAGCGCCGTAGTCGAAAAAAAAAATGCGGAGAAGTCAAGAATAAAGTATGGGGATATCCATTATAATAAACACACCATAACTGTCCATAAGCAGCAATGAGGTCAAGTGAGGTCAGAACAGATGGAGACACGGACCTTATCGTGTCAAGAGCAGATGAACTATCGCTGTTAATTTCAGTATGATGCACAAGGTCGATAACCTGAATGAGAATGGGCGATGAGGTCAGGTACAGGTGGACAGGAGTAGAGTTCAGCTGAAACTCTCCCCCCCCCCACCCCACTAACATTTACAAAAGAAATGACAAGTTTGAGAAAGGGTGGTAGGGTAGTTCTCCACTTGTACATCAGTTGCAGGTTTTTTAAAGTGGCTGAGCAGGTAAACACGCAGTTTTGAGCAGCGATGAGAAAACAGCATCTGGTAAACTATTGTTGACTACAGGTGTTACACAAGGCAGCAATATATATCAACAGGCTCAAACCCTTCATTGGTCAGGATGAAGCAGGTAAGTTGCTGTTGTTTAATATGGCATCACTATGCATTCCACATAAACAACTGAATGCCAACTTACTATATACGGATTTTAGTATTTACTACTCAACTCTTCAAATAAACCAACGATCAAACAAAGGTGGACAGTGGCAGAATGAGGTAGAGTTAATTACAGCTCTCATTACAGATCTTAGTGCCGTGCGGCAAAGTTTTCAATGGTGATGGACATGATAAAAACGAAGAGACTGTTATAAGGCTGGAAATAAGAAAGCACTGTTTATATATAATTTAATTTTGTTCAAAAATATACCAGATTTGAGAGATTTCCCCGACATTGTCTCCACACCTCATTGGTCGAGGGACGGGGGACGGGGGACGCTTTCGACCATTATCGACCCAGATCTTAGTTATCAGACGATCAAAATGCCGTTGATTATGTGAAGTTCGTGTTTGTTTTACTCGGCAGCAGTTTGGATAAGAAAATGAAATCTTTCTGCGATATAAGGGAAATAGCTGTCTAAACTTAATGGCGCAAAAATTCTAAGATTCTTGTTGAAAACAGACAAATTTTTTTCTTAACAAAAATGGCCAAAAACAGTGATTAGAGAAACAGATGGGTTGTTCGCTCTTCCCTCGTTCTCTCTCTTTCACACACACATACACACAGACACACCCTCAGCGTACGTGCTGCAGCATATATACTTCAATACTTGACCAGGTGCAGGCGATTGTTTTCGCAGCAGTAAATCGGGCGTGTACCGTGTACCACTTGGCATGACTGCTACCACTATTGTTTGTGTGATCATCACGTGTTACGCCAAGATCACGTCTCTACTCACTATACGTGATGGCGTGCTAGAAACGTTACAGGTGCTCGGTGGTCGTTTTAAAGACTATACCAGCCCGTCGCTGAGGTTTGTGTTGTGATACCGTGTGTTACGTCCTTGTCACGTAATGATCACGTAGCTACACACTATATGTGACATTTCGCGTGGTTCCTGAATTGTAAACATTTACACGGTGGCTCGATCGCTTTAAACCCCTCGCCGACAGGCCGCCACCCTCATGGTCATCCCTGTAAACGCGCCACGTAGCAGCCATGCATGGTCTACTTGCAGCGTTGTCGCAACTCACACAACACCAGCAACTATTTGACATATTGGATTAATTTCCTCAACACGTAGGTGTGTACACGCTGCTTGTGCGCGTCGATTGCCAAAAGGCAAGACTTTTCAAAAGATGATGTAACTGTGCGAGGGTGTGACCTACATCCGGCAGCCACGAGCAGACGTGCAGCAAGAAAATCTCGTGCAGTTGGCTGCAGACAGTGAAGAGACCGCGCGTGGCGTGCACCATGGCAAGACATCGACAACCCGCGGGCGCTGTGAGTGTGTGAGTGTGTGAACTCGGCCTTCCACTTTGTCCGCGTTTGAGTAGCCCACGCCTCGGCCGGGCCCGGTCATCGGAATATAACAGCGACAACCTCCAGATTTCGGGGATCTCGTGGCCATCTTGCCGACCCATCAGAAAGTGAGTAGCACGCTCTCGCTCGCTTCATACCTTGTATTTTTATTCCACCCGAAATAATACGACGGCGGGTAATTCATCGAGGAAACTGGGTCAACCATGAGGGTGTCGAGAGATTGGTGTGTGTGTGTGTGTGTGTGTGTAAATATCGTAATTTGTAAGTGTTACAATATCTTTACTACCAGCATCTGGTCTCTCGAGAAGTGGCAAGAATTACCCAGGATTTTGTCCCTAGTGGCCGAAGGGATGTTAGTCGTGACACACACACACACGCGCGCGCCATGCTGTTTCCGTATCCGACATAAAGTGCGCGTGTAACTGAGCCGCTTGGCAGCCGACACACAGCCAGTGAGGCACGGCGCCTCCGGGTTTGATTGTGTCAGCTGTGTGTGTACAGACAACATTGTATGGCGGCGTGCAAGGAGCGTTGTAGCAGATTGATCAGAGCTTTGTTGTGGTATCGATATGCTGTCCCCTGGCGGTGCTCTCCACAAAAAAACACCACAAAGGGACGGTGCAACGCACGCGCTGGCGGCTGACGCAAGTCGTGAACCAGCGCGCGCTCTGTTTATGGTCCTGGGATTCTGCCAGGGCGATCGTTGCAGCAAGGCTTGCCCACTTACAGAAACAAAAAAATCGCCTCAAACAATCTCTTATTTTCGAAAGCGAGGAATCAGACAGCAGCAGTACGAACAGTACCATAGAGAGGTCAGCCCAGGTCACAAACTCTACAGCTTCTCAGTGGAACTTAGATTTCTTCACGCCAGATCTTTGTGTCAGTCTACCCATATGGTAGTCGGTTGCTTCGTGTCAGACTGTCAGTGGTGTAATAAGGGTGGTGCGGTTAGTGGGGGTCGCACCAGGCATCAGGCAAAATTTTTGGGTAAGAGCCATTAACTTCATCAATTTTTTTTTGTTTTTTGACTTCAGTCCGTTTGGCAAGAAAAGATAACAGAAGCTTCTCCAAGTTGAAGCTAATCAAGAACAATCTGCGATCCACAAAGTAATTTACGATTGACAAATCTTGCCATAGCTTCGCTAGTCAAAAGGCTCGTAAAGTGGGTCTGTAGTCTGTAGGCTAAAACAGTCGTGATTCTGTGCGTGTAAAACAAATAGGTTAACATTATCAATGACAAAATAAATGTTTGCTTAATTTTTTTTTATTATTATCTTGGGGACATCAACGGCACGTCCGCACCAGGCAGCAAATACCCTAGCTACCCCACTGTACAGAGGTATGTGTATGTATACTGTGCCAGGGCTGGCAACAGTAGAAGACAGTAGTAGACAACAGTAGAAGCAGACAACAGTAGACGACAGTAGTAGACAACAGCAGACAACAGTAGTAGTAGACAACAGTAGAAGACAGTAGTAGACAACAGTAAAAGCAGACAACAGTAGAAGAAAACAGCAGTAGTAGTAGTAGACAACAACAGACAACAGTAGTAGACAACAGTAGAAGACAGTAGTAGACAACAGTAGAAGAAAACAGCAGACAACAGTAGTAGTAGACAACAGTAGAAGACAGTAGTAGACAACAGTAGAAGACAACAGCAGACAACAGTAGTAGTAGACAACAGTAGAAGACAGTAGTAAACAACAGTAGTAGACAACAACAGACAACAGTAGTAGACAACAGACAACAGTAGAAGACAGTAGTAGACAACAGTAAAAGACAGAAGCAGACAACAGTAGAAGACAGTAGTAGACAACAGTAGAAGCAGACAACAGTAGAAGACAGTAGAAGCAGACAACAGTAGAAGACAATAGTAGACAACAGTAGAAGCAGACAACAGTAGTAGACAACAGAAGACAATCACCTACGTGTTTGGAGGTGGGGTTAGCGTATGTACGCACAGCAGGCTACGGGTATGCCTGATTTGTTAAAGGCGGGTGGTGTTATCAACTTAAAATGCTAATCTGCATTTTACTAGATTGCGTCAGCTCAGAGACATGCACGTCAGACATGTTTTGCGTAGTCATGTAGTTTGTTGAGTGTGTGTGCTTGATAGTCTGTATGTTGTGAGTTGATTTACATGCTAAATGATTTGTCGTCGATGATGCGCTGTTTTTGAAGTGCCGGTCATGTGGCAGTCTGGCACGTGTAGCTAACCTGCTGACTCATGGTTCACATTACCACATACTCCGCTGTGTGTCTTGCTCTCCACTTGCTACAGTCGTTTTGGCTTATTTTGCTGCATAGAGACCAGAGAAGAGGTGTACGACAATACTGGGTGACCTGTTATCTTTCGAGTACTCGCATAACACACGGGACCTCCTCTCTACAGTCTGCCGAGAAGTTACATCATCAGAGTGGTTATTGAAAGTATCCAAGTCTCCACTCACTGCTTCAAGCGTGCATTCACATTGTTCTTTCTTCCCCACCCCCAAGCGCATGAAAAGTCATGCACACACGTATGGACTCCGCGTCAGCAAGGGTGTGTACTGTTGTGCCACTTTAGAAAAGAAAGGCCAGAGGCTAGAGTAAGGCTTAGTATCACGTATCAGACAATCACAGCCACCTCCTGTGTCGTACAGGCATTTGGGAGAAATTATGAGCACGATGTCCATTTTCGGTTTTATTTATTTTCATTTCTTAGCGAGTCATGACTTAATAATACCAGCTGTAACGACTTTCTGTCAGCATAGCGGCCAAGTCTGAGTGTAATTTTACAATCTGCACCTTGAGTTCAGACTAAGGGTAAGTGAGACGTTATCTCGACATTATTGCACCCGGTGTGAGAAGTCATGTCGACATTAATGCACCCGGTGTGAGAAGTCATGTCGACATTAATGCACCCGGTGTGAGACGTTATGTCGACATTAATGCACCCGGTGTGAGACGTTATGTCGACATTAATGCACCCGGTGTGAGACGTTATCTCGACATTACTGCACCCGGTGTGAGAAGTCATGTCGACATTAATGCACCCGGTGTGAGAAGTCATGTCGACATTAATGCACCCGGTGTGAGACGTTATGTCGACATTAATGCACCCGGTGTGAGAAGTCATGTCGACATTAATGCACCCGGTGTGAGACGTTATGTCGACATTAATGCACCCGGTGTGAGAAGTCATGTTGACATTAATGCACCCGGTGTGAGAAGTCATGTTAACATTAATGCACCCGGTGTGAGACGTTATGTCGACATTAATGCACCCGGTGTGAGAAGTCATGTCGACATTAATGCACCCGGTGTGAGAAGTCATGTTGACATTAATGCACCCGGTGTGAGAAGTCATGTTGACATTAATGCACCCGGTGTGAGAAGTTATGTCGACATTAATGCACCCGGTGTGAGAAGTCATGTTGACATTAATGCACCCGGTGTGAGAAGTCATGTTAACATTAATGCACCCGGTGTGAGACGTTATGTCGACATTAATGCACCCGGTGTGAGAAGTCATGTCGACATTAATGCACCCGGTGTGAGACGTTATGTCGACATTAATGCACCCGGTGTGAGACGTTATGTCGACATTAATGCACCCGGTGTGAGAAGTCATGTTGACATTAATGCACCCGGTGTGAGAAGTTATGTCGACATTAATGCACCCGGTGTGAGACGTTATGTCGACATTAATGCACCCGGTGTGAGACGTTATGTCGACATGAGGAAATACTCCCGGAACGAGAGACGTTATAGGGACTTGACTACTCCCAGTATAAAACTCGTTATAGGGACTTGACTACTCCCAGTATAAAACACCTTATAGGGACTTGACTACTCCCAGTATAAAACACGTTATAGGGACTTGACTACTCCCAGTATAAAACACGTTATAGGGACTTGACTACTCCCAGTATAAAACACCTTATAGGGACTTGACTACTCCCAGTATAAAACACCTTATAGGGACTTGACTACTCCCAGTATAAAACACCTTATAGGGACTTGACTACTCCCAGTATAAAACACCTTATAGGGACTTGACTACTCCCAGTATAAAACACGTTATAGGGACTTGACTACTCCCAGTATAAAACACGTTATAGGGACTTGACTACTCCCAGTATAAAACACGTTATAGGGACTTGACTACTGCCAGTATAAAACACGTTATAGGGACTTGACTACTCCCAGTATAAAACACGTTATAGGAACGTTAGGAAGTACTCTCAGTGTGAAAGACCTGATGTCAACATTGAATACTCAATATGAGATGTGATATGGACGCTGATTATTGATCCCAGTGGGAGACGTTATATGGACACTAATTAATGATCCTAGTGTAACAGGTGTATTGACAATTATTATTTTGATCAAGTGTCATAGACATTATATCTACTCTAATTAATGATCCCAGTGTGAGACGTTATATCGACACTAGTTAATTATCCAGTGTGAGACGTTGTATCGACACTAGTTAATTATCCAGTGTAACAGGCGTTGTATCGACACTAATTAATGATCCAGTGTGAGACGTTATATCGACACTAGTTAATTATCCAGTGTGAGACGTTATATCGACACTAGTTAATTATCCAGTGTGAGACGTTGTATCGACACTAGTTAATTATCCAGTGTAACAGGCGTTGTATCGACACTAATTAATGATCCAGTGTCATAGACGTTAAATCGACACTAGTTAATTATCCCAGTGTGAGACTTCATATCGACACCAATTAATTATCCAAGTGTGAGACTTTATATCGACACAAATTAATTACCCCAGTGTGAGAGACATTAACAGTAAAAAAAACCAACCCAACTTCAGAATGAAAGGCGTGATATGGACACTTAATGTGAACGACCTCAGACCCCGGTGGTAATCATAGCTAGATGTCCTAGGAGTGAAAATGGAAGCGGCTGGGTGAACACCAAAGATAGCATGACATTACACGGTGTCATCTACTGCCATTAATAATAATAAATAATAATAATAATGTTGGCTTGTATAGCGCCAAATCCTGGCCTGTGGACAGCTCAAGGCGCTGACGTCAAAAAATAAGATGACGACAAAATAAGATGACGACAAAAGATGATTAGATGATATGAGCATTCCATGTGGATAGAGAAAAAGATCAAACATCCAGATCAGGATCAGATAAGCGGGATGCATAACAAGCTGGTAGATCAGATACTGTGACGGGGTGGGTGTGTCACGTGTGATCTGCAGGCCACAACATTAATTAGTCGGGTGGCTCCTTGGTTATTTGATGGAAATGTGGGTCCACTTTGCGGTGTCACAGGGAGAAAAGACGGGAAGGGAGATAACCAAAAGTACTCGGAACGGCCACCCCCATCCCCGATGTTTAGTTCTAGAAACGTCTTGTCACATCGTGTGCCCCGAGACGAGATCTGAACCCAGGACCTTCACGACCCTAATAGAACTAAAGGGCGACAGGCGAGTGCTGAGTCATAGTCCCCCCCCACCCCCACCCCCACCACACACACCCAACAAAAGTACCAAGAATCTTGAACTTTGACACCAGAGAAGTGGGGTCTCATAAATAAGTGCAAACAATTCCTGTAACACAGTTCGACTCGAGGAGGAGGGAAGGACAGGGACATGAAGAGTGACTAAGCAACTTTCAGATCAGCGACGTAGTTTCCATTAGCGACTTGAAACTTGAGGCTTGAATTAACGGTCAACGATTGTCAACAGTAAATGTTTTGCCGGTCTGCACGCACTCTGTCAAGAACACGACGCTTCTACCTTCAGTGACGTGTGTAGGAAAGCTTTCCTTGTCTTGTTGTTCATTTAATATAGTTTGCGATTTCTCACGTGTGTGTGTGTGTGTGTTTTAGAAGCTGTCTGACATCACGATGGGGGGCACTGACACCGCCATGGAGGGCACCGGAAAGGACGCCGCCCGCCTGGAGCGGAACATGGGCCTGGTGTCTGGCATCGCTCTTATCGTCGGCACCATCATCGGTGAGCAGCGCTGCATTCACTGTCGTCATTTTGTTGACCTCTTTATCGTTTGTAGCATCGTCTGTAATGTAGTTGTTGTGGCGGTGGCCCATCTAGTTCTCTGTGGGCTTGGCGAGGGATGTGGTAAGTATTCTTGTCTGGCCATTGGCTGGTCCAGAGATGGTACAGCTGTTGATGGTGGTGGTTGTTACAATTGTTGTTGTGTGATCTGGGACCGGCCTGGCCTGTGTACCAATAGTTAGCTCCCTGTGACGAGTTGTGGATAAAATCAGTGCTTGCAGTGACTGTATTCACGAAGCGAGGGTAAGTCGATACCTGTGGGGAAAATGAGGCGATGAAAGAAAAACATCTTGTGTTTCACTGGCTGGTGTGTGTCACGTAACACAGTACACGTTACAGCACGTCACCAGAGTACAATATCTACAATTCTACACGCACACATCACCCTCTATACACAACAGACTGTCCAGACCCCGCGGGTATTGTTTTATGCTACTTTGCCACCGACTTATAACATCAGTGCCAGGGGTACAGCAACATCCATGGAGTCTGGACTCCGCAACGGAGACAAGATGCTTGTCCTTGATATTTCCGCAACGATTTTTCTCCGCTTCGTGAATACGGGCCCTGAGGTCAGTGACCGCCATTGTCTCCTCGCTGCACAGTCTGCTGCTACTTACTGAGGTCATCCATGGACACACGTGCCTCTAGAATACACAACACACATACATACGGTCTTGTGGTTTCCTGTAGATTGATGAAACATCTACCGACTGAGTCTCTTGGTGTCCACGTGACGGAGCAATGGTCGGTGTTGAACTGGAGCTGGCGACAGGATCCAGTCAAGTGTATGTGTTGTGTTGTGTTGTGTTGCAGGCTCTTGTATATTAACCAGCCCCAATCAAGTGTATGTGTTGTGTTGTGTTGTGTTGCAGGCTCTTGTATATTAACCAGCCCCAGTCAAGTGTATGTGTTGTGCTGTGTTGTGTTGCAGGCTCTTGTATATTAACCAGCCCCAATCAAGTGTATGTGTTGTGTTGTGATGCAGGCTCTTGTATATTAACCAGCCCCAGTCAAGTGTATGTGTTCTGTTGTGTTGTGTTGCAGGCTCTTGTATATTAACCAGCCCCAGTCAAGTGTATGTGTTGTGTTGTGATGCAGGCTCTTGTATATTAACCAGCCCCAGTCAAGTGTATGTGTTCTGTTGTGTTGTGTTGCAGGCTCTTGTATATTAACCAGCCCCAGTCAAGTGTATGTGTTGTGTTGTGATGCAGGCTCTTGTATATTAACCAGCCCCAGTCAAGTGTATGTGTTGTGTTGTGATGCAGGCTCTTGTATATTAACCAGCCCCAGTCAAGTGTATGTGTTCTGTTGTGTTGTGTTGCAGGCTCTTGTATATTAACCAGCCCCAGTCAAGTGTATGTGTTGTGTTGTGATGCAGGCTCTTGTATATTAACCAGCCCCAGTCAAGTGTATGTGTTGTGTTGTGATGCAGGCTCTTGTATATTAACCAGCCCCAGTCAAGTGTATGTGTTCTGTTGTGTTGTGTTGCAGGCTCTTGTATATTAACCAGCCCCAGTCAAGTGTATGTGTTGTGTTGTGATGCAGGCTCTTGTATATTAACCAGCCCCAGTCAAGTGTATGTGTTGTGTTGTGATGCAGGCTCTTGTATATTAACCAGCCCCAGTCAAGTGTATGTGTTGTGTTGTGATGCAGGCTCTTGTATATTAACCAGCCCCAGTCAAGTGTATGTGTTCTGTTGTGTTGTGTTGCAGGCTCTTGTATATTAACCAGCCCCAGTCAAGTGTATGTGTTGTGTTGTGATGCAGGCTCTTGTATATTAACCAGCCCCAGTCAAGTGTATGTGTTGTGTTGTGATGCAGGCTCTTGTATATTAACCAGCCCCAGTCAAGTGTATGTGTTCTGTTGTGTTGTGTTGCAGGCTCTTGTATATTAACCAGCCCCAGTCAAGTGTATGTGTTGTGTTGTGATGCAGGCTCTTGTATATTAACCAGCCCCAGTCAAGTGTATGTGTTTTGTTGCAGACTCTGGTCTATTCATCAGTCTCTATTAAGTGTATGTGTCGTGTTTTGATGCAGCCTCTTGTATATTAACCAGTCCCAAATCAGGCTCTTGTATATTAACCAGTCGCAATCAAGTGTATGTATTGTATTGCAGGCTCTGGTATATTGATCAGTCTCTATTAACTGTATGTGTCGTGTTTTATTGCAGGCTCTGGTATATTCATCAGTCCCAAAGGCATGCTGGAGGGCTGCGGGTCGGTGGGACTGACCCTCTTTCTGTGGCTGGCCTGTGGAATCTTGGCCACCATGGGTGTGTAGTAACCTCCCCTTCTTTTTATACGGGCGTGTTTTTTATTTTATTTATTTATTTTTTTGTTTTCTGTCGTGTGTGTGTGTGTGTGTGGAAGGGATGGTTGACTGCATGCTCGCGCTGTAATCACAATCAAGTATACAAATCAACACGCACGTGACCAGGTAGTGGTTTACAAAAACATGCAGCATCAGTGACTACATGATGACTAATTATAAACAACCGCTCGGTATGTCAGCGTATGATGAATTATTATCAGTCACATCACTATCATCATGGTTGATGTGGTCGTCAGGGGTCTGTTATTATTCGTTGTGTTGTTGACAGGCGCCCTGGTATACGCAGAACTAGGGACGGCCGTGCCCCAGTCAGGGGGGGAGCATGCTTATCTGCTGTATACCTTCAACCGCAAGAAGAAGAAAGGCGGGATCGGGAGGGTGCCCGCCTTCCTGTACGACTGGATGGGGCTGCTCATCATTCGCCCCACTATGTTCGCCATCATCTCCCTCGCCTTTGGCCTCTACGTCGTCAAGCCCTTCTTCCCCGACTGCAGCCCCCCGCAGGTGCTGGTCAAGCTGGTCACCGCTGTCGGCATGTGTGAGTAGCCTCACCTCGTGACTGCCGAGAGAGAGAGAGAGAGAGCGTTATGACCCACGACTGTGGAGGGAATATTTTGTGAGCAGCGTCCTCAACACACTAGTCCAGACACACACACACACACACACACACACACACACACACACAAACACGGGCACAAGAACACGTGCACACACAAATGGACTTCATCCAAGTCAGTCTCTTGGTCTGCTTGTGCTGTCATCTCTGTGCCATTCAGCAGATGTCCCTTCGTTTGTCCCCGCCTGTCAGAATTGTCAGCCTTCGAACTGTGTTCACGTTCGCAGCTTTCAAGCCTCGAAACTGATTTCTTTCAGAAAAATCTTTCACAATCATCGAACTTTTCTTCAGTTCCTGATGTTCATCTTTGCACTTTGTTCCTGTCTCCCGTCCTGTCTTCCGTTTGTTGACGCGCGTGTTTCTTTGTTGTATGGTTAACTGTTGGTTTGTTTGTAGTCGTGTGTGCACACGAAGAAATATACTCTACAAACTCAATGATGATGATGATGATGATGATGTGTTTTGTGGGTAGGCGCCATCGGTCTGCTAAACTGCTACAGTGTTCGGGCCGCCACCCGACTGCAGAACATCTGCACCTTCGCCAAGCTTGCGGCTCTCGCCATCATTGCCATCGGCGGCATCGTAGTGCTGGCTCAAGGTAGAGTGTGCGCGTGTGTGTGTGTGTGGGCGGGTTGCTTGCTTGTGCTTATGTGTCTGTGTGCGCAAATGCATGAGAGAAAGAGAGAGAGAGAGAGTAGGAAAGAAAACGATATGTGTATAGTTTCGCTTCTGGTGGCTAGGTAAGAGAGATTTATGAACGCTCTAAAGTCTAAACTGGGCATATCGTGGAATATGCGTGCGGTTAAGTAGAGTCTTTCCAGAAGTTACCTCGTTGTTTGTTTCTTCGACCACCCAAGGTCTGATCTCCCTAACGATTTGTTTATTGCTGCGCGTGCAGGTGACACGGAGAACCTGCAGGACGGCTTTGAGGACACGTCCGACTCCCCCGGCACCGTCGCCATCGCCTTCTACAACGGCTTGTGGGCCTTCGACGGCTGGTGAGTAGCGCTCACTCCTCACTCCTCTTGGCATTAAAACTTTGTCAGCGCGATGTTTCAAGTATTTAAGACATCACAAATCATATCATGACAAGAACAAGCAGCAGTTGTACACTTGTAGCTTCATGTTTTCACAGTCGCAGCGACAGCCATTTTCATTTGTAGAGGTTGTTTTATGTCGTGCCAGCAACTAAGTCTTTATCACGGCGAACATTTGCAGAGAATAGGGGTTTGGAGAGCATGTAGGTAAACGACTTTGTGATGCACTTAACAAAAGAGGCTATAAATAGATACTGGCGCTCTAACGATGTGTGACGTGCTGGTGACAAACATGGAGTAGGGTGTTTAAGTCAGTAAGAGTGCCTGCCACCACCTGCCGTGTACTACCCTGACGTACGGGTCACAGTACAAGTATAGCGAGTATCTGGCTTGGGCGTGCGAACACCTTGTTGTGTGTCACGTGACCAACAGGTTTGTGGGGCCGCTGTATGTGTAAGACGTCCGTGACGTGGACAGCAGAGAATCTAGTGGCGACATCTTGTTCCTTCTGCGACGCCTTGTGTCACATAAAATGTTCGCCATTTTGGTCAGACGGGTAGCAGTCCACCCTGTCAAGTCACATGGCTCTTCTGTCGTAGACACCGAATGACGTATTCGGCGCGGGTTTTTTGTGTTGGTGTTGATGGCGGGTGAAGATGAGAGGGAAGGGGGATTTCCCTCACACAGTTGGGGAGGTGGTGGTAGAGCACAGACGAGAGAGAGAGAGAGAAAAGAGAAAATGAACCAGATGACCTGGTAGCGGCCACCATCACCATGAGAGCCATCAAATGAGGCTAGTGCAGACTTCATTATGAAGTAAATCAATAGTGTTGTTTGTGCATTATGAAGTCAATAAGTAGTGTTGTTTGTGCATTATGAAGTCAATCAGCTGTTCATTATTTGTGGCATGGTGTACCACATATAAATCTCTGTTGTCTTCGCCCCTTCATCCTATTTATCTATCTTGGGTCTTAGGAACAGTCTGAATTTCGTGACTGAAGAGCTGAAAAATCCCAGCAGGTAATTATATTTATATTTTATCTCACTTTTTGTTGCCGTTTTTGTACAATAGTTCGTGAGTTCTGCTCACAGAAGTTTGACTTTTACTGTGCACCGCTTTTTTACTGCTAACAGATGTGCACTTAATGTTTTGCTAGACAAAATTTTTTGTTGACATAATAATCTACTTAGATAAGTGTGTGTGTGTGTGTGTGTGTGTGGTAATAATGTACAGTGATTTTAGAATGAAACCTATGGGTTTATGCTTAGTTTGCTGTTTTGGTGTCCTACTTATAGAACTATCTGGCTTTGAAAGATAACATATGACAATTTACTCACACAAAAAATTACAATAGTAAATTTATCATTAAAAAGTGCTTTTAAGTAATCATGCCAACACAAAAAAATGCTGTTTCAGTATCAGGGAAAACAATTTCCCAACATGTAACCGTACTTCAAATCTAAGCAAACTGTACTCATTGTAGCTGAGCCATTTATAACATTGGTTGTAAGCTGATTATCATTATAGATAAAGTGCTCGTCAGCTGATCATCAAACTAAAACCTACTGAAGCATTTGGTCTCACTGTGGCTGAGAACTAGAAACATTTGCCCTCTTTCCCCCACTCTTAGATCATAAGGGATGAAACTCTGGAGAATTGATTTCTTTTTTTGAATGCATCAGTTCCTTCCCTTGAATGAGCTATCTGGAGCAAAATGTTTGAAATATTCCCATAAACTAGCCACAGAATGCCAGTTTTGTGCATCCTTCTGCAACTGGCCTTGCAGGGCATCCAGATTGTTTTAAACCTGTTGTTATATATTGTGATAAAACAGACCATTGTTTTGTCTTATGTATTGAATTCTATTTGGAGCTTAAATGTCTAGCAGCTCATGTTAACCTAAAGTCTATTAACAAATAGATTAAAGTTCCCCAATAACAACAAGCTTTGGCATCACCTCCATGTAGATACTTTGCCTGGGTAGATACTATCACAAAGTGAGCAGTGCTGGAAGGTTGTGCAGACTACAGAGACACCAACTGTTGTTAGCATACAAAGGTCTCTGCTAGATCTGCTGTTATGTTCGTAATATTTACCATTCAGCATAGTACTTCATGTTTTTAAGGTCTATGTTAGATCTGTATGTATGTTCTCACTATTTACCATACAGTACGTGCTTAATGTCTTTGTGCTGTTGTATTGTATGGATGAATACCTGCCCCCCAAAACTCTAACATATGTAACTGAATGCTTGTCCCCAGAAATTTGCCGCTGTCCATCGTTATTGGCATCCCACTGGTCACTGGTTGCTACGTGCTGGCCAACATTGGGTACTTTGCTGTACTGACCAAGGCTGAGATCCTGGCCTCACATGCTGTAGCAGTAGTAAGGTTAATTCTGCAGTCGCTATCTCTTGTGGCATTTCCTGAGACGGCGACTTCTACCATTCTGACAATGACAATGTGTGTGTGAGAGAGAGAGCACACAAGTGCACATTGTGGTTATGTGTGTGCGTGTATATATATATATCTGGTTTTCTAAAGCATAGGTGTAAATATAGCAGTGCATGTAGGAGGCCCTTATCATGATGTGATTTGACTTCAAGTGTGTGACTGGTGATTGTTGAAAAAGTTGTGGCCATCATTAAGATATCACTTGGCAAATCAATTGTTATTTTATTCCATGTTTGATCATTTAATAGAGTTATAAAGTTACACTTTTATTCATGAAGGCAATGTTTTGTTACCATATCACTTTACTGTGAGACTAATGTCGACACAAATGTACACATGCAAGTAGATACAACCTCAAGAAAGGGTTATATAAACAAGTACACCTTGAAGGTGGTACTTATGGGGACTGTGTTTTTGTTGCTGAACAGAGATGGGGGGACCTGCTGCTGGGGCCTATGTCCTGGCTGATGCCAGCATTTGTCGTCGTCTCTACCCTGGGTGCTGCAAATGGCTGTCTCTTCTCCAGTGCCAGGTGACTGCACATTTCTAGAGCTAGATTAGATGTGCTGCATCTTATGCTTGTATAGTCATGTCTTCAGGAAGACTGCTCAGCCCTTAGAGTGTATGAATGTGGCTGTTGTTCAAGAAATATACTCTGTAATATAGGAGAAAATATTTAACTTTTTTTGTCTGTAAGAGACTAAAGGCATACTCAGTGTTATGTATAGGAGACTGAGGGTAATAGTGCTTTGTGTAGAAAACAGATATATTTCATGGTATCTATTGGGTAGTGTAAATATACTTAGTACATGTATTTCCTACAGAGTGTGAAAGGTACATTCAGTGTATGCAGTAAGAGACTGCACGTGTATTCCGTGTTGCCTGTAGGAGACTTGGATGAACCTGGTGTGTTCTCCAAGATATTGTAGGTAGTTCTGTTGTCTGAGATACTGTAGGTCTGTTGTCTGAGATACTGTAGGTCTGTTGTTTGAGATACTATAGGTCTGTTGTTTGAGATACTGTAGGTCTGTTGTCTGAGATACTATAGGTCTGTTGTTTGAGATACTGTAGGTCTGTTGTTTGAGATACTGTAGGTCTGTTGTTTGAGATACTGTAGGTCTGTTGTCTGAGATACTGTAGGTCTGTTGTTTGAGATACTGTAGGTCTGTTGTTTGAGATACTGTAGGTCTGTTGTTTGAGATACTGTAGGTCTGTTGTTTGAGATACTGTAGGTCTGTTGTTTGAGATACTGTAGGTCTATTGTTTGAGATACTAGTAGGTCTGTTGTTTGAGATACTATTAGGTCTGTTGTTTGAGATACTATAGGTCTGTTGTTTGAGATACTGTAGGTCTGTTGTTTGAGATACTATAGGTCTGTTGTCTGAGATACTGTAGGTCTGTTGTCTGAGATACTGTAGGTCTGTTGTTTGAGATACTATAGGTCTGTTGTTTGAGATACTGTAGGTCTGCCTAGTTTTTGTTGGGACTATAAGTATACTTCGTGTTAACTGTAGGTAGGTAGTCCATAGGTATACCTACCATTGTCTTAAAGCTGACTTGCTTTGATTAGTGCTGAGTATACAAGATTGTGTTTACACTCAGTATTCTTGCTGTTTAGGTTGGCATATGCCGCAGGCAGAGACCAGCATTTTCCCTCTGTGCTTGGCTTTATTAACATCAGGTGGCTGACACCAGTACCAGCCACTCTGTTCACAGTGAGTAACATATTTTGACAGCTCGCTAGGTCTAGTCAGCATATTCACAGTGAGCTACCTGTCTACAATGTTGTGACTTACTGCAATAGAGAGATACCCTGGTTTAAATGCTTTCATGCTGCTCAGATATGAAGCTAGGAAATTATGTTGATGAGAGAATTGCAATTGAAGTGATTACCATAGAGTCAGTTTGCACAATCAAATAGGATCATTGCTTGACCTGAACTGCTGCTGTCATATCTGCAAAACTTGCATGGAGTAATTGCTTAAAGTAATTGTTTAGAGTAATTATTCAGAGTAATTGCTCAGCACTAGCATTCATTCCACATCTTGCATGTGAGCAGAAACAAGATGACGTGTGTCTTGTGCAGATTATCATTGCTTTAATCCTCATCATACCTGGGGACCTTGGCTTGCTTATCGACATTTTCATCTTTGCATCTTGGCTTTTCTATGGGTGGACAACATTGTCTCTACTTATATTGAGATACAAGGAACCAAACTTACCCAGGCCTTATAAGGTAGGTCTACCCTGTAGTGTGTCTTTTTTTTTGAGTTCTCATCCATTCTGTGTGTGTGGACACATCTATACACCATTTGATTTAACGTGTGCCGCCATGTGCTCTTTTTCTGTGTTCTAGATGAAAATGTCTGTTAACATTTTTATTTTTATGAGTGTCGCCTTTAGCTTTTTTTTTCTCTCTCTCTCTGTGTTTAAAAATTGGTGCCACTCACTTTCACTGATTCAGAATGGCAGACAAGTAAACAAGTTGCAGAGATTTATTTGATGCATGTATGCTATTGGAATATTTTGATGGGTATGACATGCTGTGCAGCTAGCAGTATTGTAGGCCTCAGTTACTTGCAGATGAAGTTCTTGTTTTTTGCATCTAGAATTAATAGAAATTTATTTGATGCATGTATTATTGTGTTCTATTGCAGCATAGCAGCATTGTAGGCCTCAGTTGCTTGCAGATGAAGTTCTTGTTTCAGGTGCCCATCGTGGTTCCTATCATTGTGCTGGTGGCCTGCGTGTACCTTCTGTTAGCTCCCATCATTCGAGATCCTGCAGGCAGTGGGTCATACACTCTCCTTTTCCTTGTTATCGGACTGATAGCTTATGTTCCTGCAGTTGCCATGAACATCAGGATACCAGGTGCAGGTGAGCTTTTGCTCCTGTTTTGACATTTACTTTGGCTGTCTTGTCATCAAACTTGTGCAGTGCACTTTTTGATGGGAATCTCAAATTTTGCACTCATCTTTTGAAATAGATAATTTGTTTTCAGGGATTTTTGTTAAAGTTTTTACAAGGCGTTTTTTTGTGTGTATGATGAGGTTTGTCGGCTTGTGTCTGCAGAACTGCAGTGTTACTCCCTTATCTTTAGGCAAATAGTATTTCGTTCAGAGTGCAACTGTCATTTGAACAAAATATTGCACCCTGCTAGACCTTGAGGTCTTTACCTGCAAGCAAGAGAGAGGAAGCTAATAAAGAGAAAGTACTTCCCCTGTGGAATTCTCACCACAGGTAGGAGGTGCAGTGGCAGGTCTTCCTTACCAATGGTGTACTAGAAAAGAAGTCTGGTAATCTCTCAAGTGCCATGGAGTACATAGGACGCTACCATAGGTTTACATATACTAGACTGCCTGCAGTCTACCAAGACCAGGGCTAGCGTGTTGTGAAGTGGTAAGCTGTTAATATCCAGAACCACAAGAAGTCGAAGATAAGTCAGGCAACAGTATATTTAAGTTTGTTACAGTGTTTTTCGTTTTTCTTTTTTTTTTTGCAAAAGTCATTGATCTTGGACCCCACCTGCTTAGAGCCTATAAGCTCCCAAACACAACAAACCATAAAGCTCCTCAATCAGTACGAAACAGCATGAAAGCTGACATTGTCTGATCTTCCTCGTTATGTCGATGTTGAGAGTGGAAACTCATTCACAAACGCCTCATTTTAGCAGTTGATGCAGAAAATTCATCTGCTAGCAGTCCAGTAATTAAGCATCCAGGGTAGCTAGTACGCTGTGTGAAAGTATTTTGTGGTAAAATGCTTGTCAGAGTTGTGACTGTAACTAAACCAAAGTTTGCTCTGTTTCAGCACAACTGACCACATTCCTCCAGAAACTTCTCTACATCGTGCCTTCAGTAAACAGTGATGCCGACAGTGACAAAACAGAACAGTAGCTCTTCCCCAGGTCTGCATTCTAGAAAACAAAAGATGGCATTATTGCATAATGTTTAAAATATCCATAACATACCGTCGTCATCGCAATGGTTTTTGTATGCTTCCCTTCCTTTTAAACACATCTTTATTGGTGCCTCAACAAAAGCCACAAACTGTTTTGGGATATTATTTGCTGCAATTTAAAGCAGTTTTTGCATTATTTTCATATTACTTGATCTACTATTTTGTCTACAAATCCAGCCCTCCACAGCATGCTTGTAATAATGTGCAGTTTGTTGACCTTTACTCCGACTGCAACATAAATACAACAGAAGACAACTGTTGTCACAAAAGAAGTACGCACATTGAACCTGATTAGCAGCCAGGAACTGTACATGTGCTGGGTGAGATGAAAATGTGAAGCAGATGAAAATACTGAGTGTGACTGATCTGTCATACCTTGAATGCAGGAACTTGCTTGATTGGCTTAGCTGTCCTAATCGTTTCAACACACGTTGCCTATGTATTTATGTTTTAGAACTGACAAATTTTAACCTTTGCATTTAGCATAGCTGTGATTTGTTTGTTCTAAATTCTAAACCTTTTCTTTTAAGAAATTTATGTCCATGGGATGCATGTATTTGAATAGAGCTTAAACATTCTTGTAGCAAGAGGCAGGGGTTGAGAATATCTTGATAAAGCTGTGGTCAAGTGTGCTTAAAAAGCCAGGACTTGGTGTACCGTGACTTAGCAGGTCCCTCAATGGGCATTATAACTTAGCATATTTATTGTAAATGCACCCATATCACAGACCATAAGACGCCGGTGGTGCTGAGCTCACAGCTGTAACATGTTCCTGCTGCCCTGCCTGATAAAGGCAGGCTTGTACACCCCTTAGCTACTGTTGTGAGTTAGGGCAGTCTTGTAAACCTCTGGTGGACAGTGCTGTGACATTAACCTCTTGTGGAGACCACCAAGCTCAGCAACCAGAGCTGAGTACCAAACTGGGTAGAACAAATGGGGGACAGGGATGGTGCTACCCAAACCCGCAAAAGTGACTCTGATATGAATCTTCCAATCCTATGTCTTCAGATTTGTCCATCTGTTCTGGTGCCTCGATCTGTGTGGCAAATCTCACGTTATCACGTCAGCAGCATGTGTGTAGTATATGGTGAAGGTTTTGTTTCTGGTGTTTTGCTAGTTTTCTTTTGTGCATGTTTTACTGAATAGTTTACATGTAAATATATTTTTAAAATTGCATATAAATATAGTCTTTCTGATGTGCACGTCCCAGTGTGCAGGTGTGTGCAGGCATGGGGTCAGTGCACAAGCAACTCATGAGTGTGTGGGTGTGGCATGTGCTTGCTTATTGTTAGACACTGCAATCTGTTGATGAGTTCTGACACTTACTTTTGCTCTCCTCACATTAACTTTTTTTTTAAAGAGTAATTGTGGAAATACCTGATCTTAACAGTACAATGAAAATGGTCTCCCACTGACCAGCTCTGCCAGTCAAAATGTTTAGAAAACCACGCAGGCTGCTTGTAAAAAGTCACGAGCCCAAGCAACTCCTCTCTGCAGCTGATCACTTTCACATTCACCCAAGGTGAACCATGTGCAGTTGATCACTTTTGCCCATGGGGAAACTAGGTACAGTTTAAAGTCTTTCGGCCCATTTTATTTTTTTTACTGATGGCAATTCGTGGTAGGAAGTACAAGGTAAATGGTTGATTTGACTGATGTGTGAATGGGTATGTGTGCTTATGAAATAAAACATTTTACATGCTTGCAGATTAGAATATGGGGTGGGAATCCCTTTTAACATTTTTTTAAATGTAGACCACATTTTCACACTATTTTGATTTTTATGAATTTGTTGTTAGGTGACATGGAGTTTGGTGTTTTTGACAGTATATATGCTGTATGTTTGTGACCATGTGTAATTGGAAATTTCAATATTAACATTTTTTTTTTAGTATCTTGATTCAGGACTTTGTGTTCATTTGGAAACTCTCAAGAAAATTGTATGTTTACAACTTTTGCTGGGAGACAGCAAATTTCAAGATATGACAAAATTATCATACAAGGGATTTCAGATGGAACATTATTTGCTGCAATAAAATGATTCTTGAAATTAGCAGTTTTGTTTAGGTAGTGATTTACACAACGCATGTTTTGACTTTTTCTGTGTTACAATATTGCTGAGGCTTCTTGTTGCTCTTCTTTAGGTAGTAAACAGTAGCTTTAACCCTCAACTCTTTATTTGTACTTTGCTTCCTTGGCAGTAGACAACTAGTTTTGCTTCAAGTGTTCTAGCTTGCGTGTGTTGTGCTTTTTACATAGTCCACCTTTGCTTTGAGTAATGTCGTGGCGGCTACTAGCAGCATATTTTCATGGGCAAACGCTAGCAGGTGATATGCACATCTTGAGATAAACTAAAATATGTTTATAGTTTAGAATGTTTACATTTACCTCAAGGATATGCATTAGGAACACATCATCTGAAGATGATGCAGTTGAGTGGAATAGCATACAGCATATATACTTTGCTTGCAATGAGATACAAGTATGCACGCCTACAGACATCTGGCTAACAAATGTCTTCATGTCATGAGGAGGATGAACAAAAGCTGTCTCATGTGGTTCCCCAGGTCTTGACAGTGGAGCTGAACAAGAATTAGTGCATAGAATATGCAAAAGAGAATACATCCAATTTTTGTGGAAATGGATCACCACCCTCTTCTTGGTGTGGTGGATAGGAACTGTATGTCAAATTTGTAGTGAGCGGACACCAAGGACATTATTTTTTGCAGTTGGTAAGACTTTCTAGATGCATGCTACAGTTTCTGCGTGATGTAGATTGTGTACATTTTCAAACTCCTTGGCAGGGTACGTGTTCCTAATTTTAATACCTCCATGTAGCCACACAATTTTGTCTTTAGTTTATCATAAATGTCTGCCAGTATCTTTTACCTTTTCAATGCTGGTTGGTGTTGTACAAATGTCATTTGCATTGGTAGACAATGGTACAAACGTCATTACCTATGATAATAGGATGAACGGAATCTTGTGCCCCTCACAAGTTAGGAGAAAGGAATGTTTAAAGAATGAAAAATTGTACAGTTTCACTTTATATATAGTTGTCTACATTTGAAATGTTGGGCAGGTCTTGCCCATTGCTTGAGAGCTAACAGCACTGACTGTTATCTGCCTGTAACCTGCATCCTGTACAAAAACAATCACCAAACATTGTCTTTTTTTTATAGCTACATTTGTAGTTCAGGTCTTCTTAACCTGAAAGAGTTAGCAGGGCATGAGCCATCTGTGTGTAACGGGGTGCACATATTAATGGAAACAAAAGCTTTATCAGTTATCTCCCTGTACCAAACTGTCCCATGTAATAATCAGATCACTTGTAGATTGATACCTGCTTGTGGCTAATGTGTGATTGTTTCCCATCCAGCCTTCGTGGTAGATTACCATATCAACTTCCTCAAACAGGCAAGTGGAACAGATTTATTAAACATTTCACCCCCACCCACCCCACACACACACACACGTGCGTCCTAATTCCTTTACCCAAGTTAAGCGTTCATGGTCTATTGTCATGTGTTAGCAAATCACGCACTGTGGTCAAACTTGATACGGAGGATTTTGTTCATGTAAATTCCTTACAGTTTAGAGTGGTCATGTACAGACATCTGTCTACTGGGCTGCAACATGTAAAGTCATCTTGGGCAGTTCCTCTTGTTGTGACAAAGACCAAAAACAACTGACTTCATAAAATTGAAAAATGTACAGAAAATCTAATTTGTTGACTTTATTCTATTACTGATGAGACTAAAAACCTCTCTTGGCAAATACGTCTTGACGTAAAAACATACCACATTGTGGCAAATCTTTGGCAAGCAGGGAATGAACACACAAACACAGTTAACAGTGACGCAAAGGAATGTTTCACACAAGCAAGAACAGTGGCTGATATGTGGCTCTCCAAAGCTTGGGAGTGATGCATATTCTTGTGTGTTATACAAGCACCAGCTCTTCTCACACCCTTCCCCCTGCCCCGCCCCACAGTTAACAAACATACAAACTTGTGAAATGGATACAGTCAATGCTCAACAGTTTGTGACTATTCTTAACAGGGCAAAAATAATCTAATTTGTCCACAACAATAACAATCTAATTTGTCCATAATAATAATAATACTTGGCTATGTCTGCACAAATGCACTGCTGGTTCCTCTCAGCGTACAATTGCAGTCAATCAGTTGAATGAAGACAACTGGAGTGTTTTGTCATATTTTGCATCCATGCAAAGAATGAAATATGGACATGAAAAAAAAACCTTTAAGGATGCAAATAAACTATAAATGTGCCATAAAGCAACATGCCACCACCTCGAAGCCCATTCCCCACTGCAACAATGCAGCATCTTAAAGTCAAGGACACATCCTGCTGTCCCCACCTAGGTCAAAGTCAAGGCCCTGGTTTCCAGAGTCTGATGCAACGGTCTTCACCTCCTGACAGTAGGCCTGCCCTTGTTTCAATGCTTGTGATGCCACCTGGACAACAGAATCAAAATGTGGTCTCACCATTTGCAAGTACATTTGCACTTAATTCCTTAACTGTGGATGTCGTACTGTCAAACCTTGTCAACTCGCTACTTTTGACTCTCACCAAAACAGACATTTGCAATTTCTGCAAGGAATTGTGATGCAGTTCTCCCTTAAAAAGGTGTTTTTTTCTTTTTTCTTCCCCCTTAATATTGCCTCTTTGTCTCTTGCCATAATCTGAGGTAGACTACTGCCAGTGAATCAATATTTGTGTTTAAGAAGTCTATTTCCCTGTATGAAGGTGAGATAAGTGTTAACGTTAAACTGCACATAAGACTTAGGACAGCTTTCTGCCTGCGTAACATCTCTGGATGGACACAAATGCTGTACACGTCTCACCTTTGTGTGCTTCCAGTTGTGCCACCACTTGACCTACATCCATATCCCACACCTGGAGCAAACCTGCTGCATTGCCTGTTACTAATAGACTTCCCAGTGCACCTATACAGCTGCCAGAAAAAAAATGTTGTTCGATAAGATGCTTCATGTTAAATGAGCTGTTATATAGCTTGTAAAGATGACTGTCAGGCTTAGTAACATTAATGCTAGACTAGAACACCTATACAATAAACTGGCATTAACGAGGAAGGTGCTCTCATTGTTGACAATTTAGACTTGACTTTGGTGCTCCTTGTGCACAGTGCAGTCCGCTACTTGCACATCACTGCCACAACACCGTAACCATCAAATTAATGAAGGTAAACACATATATGCAGCCTCAGAATCATTAAGAGATAAAAGATATCAGATATAAAAGGTCATGAGCATCACTCATCGGGGCATCTACTCACAGAATTGGGTGAGTTAAATCCTTTGCAAACATTTCTGTCATTGTGTCCATGTCTGTGACCTTAAGAAGTCGATCTGCACCACAGGTCACAATCCGCCGACTTTCTGCACATGCACACATGAAGACCAGTGCATCATGGTCACACCTTTTCACAAATTTCATGTTGAAACTACAAGAAAACTGTCATGCCCAGATTATGACACCATTATGGATGTAACTTACAGCATTTGTAAAGAAATATTTACAGCAAGAGTCAATGGTTCTGTTCTGTCACCAAGCTCTTTTCACCTTTGTTTTTGAGATTAAGGGTTCAGCAACTGCTCGTGTACTTACCAAGGCACATACAGCAAGCATTCATAGGCCCATCATGCACTGCAACACAAGAAAAGTCATTTCTTTTGTGCCAGTCATGTTTGGCATTTTCCAAACGTTCACCACCGTGCTGTTTGCTTTCACCATTTAAATCTTGTCTTCTTTTTATATTTCCTAACTCTTTTCTGTCTCTACATCTCACACACACACACACACACAAATGAATACATGTACCATTGCCTTCACTCTTCACTCACAGGAGATGCTGCTGACAAGGTAGCAGTGGTCAAGGTCCCATAAAGCCAGATGGCCGTCTCGTGACCCTGTCACCATGCGCCGACACGATGCTTGGGTGTCCATGCACAGCACCCCATCTTCATGATCCAGTTGGCCCTATCCATAGAATTGCAGCTGTACACTGGACATTTACACCTATGCTTTACAGATTTATAAAGGAAACCTTCCAGATTAACCTAAGTCATAGTTATGCTCAAAATTGCTTGCAGATTAATAGAACATACAGCTGTCGTAAGTTTGTAAAAAAAAAAAAAAAAAAGCCTCGTAAATTTGTTAATTCATATTTTTCAGAAAAAGCACACATGAACTGGTCTAAATTTAAATCCTGATATGTCACTAAAGGATACAGCCAAGGTCAGAGCTTCAAGAATACACATATGAGGCATCGCTCTATTAACAAGACAATAGACAATGCAGAAAATGATATTTTTGTGTCATTATGTCTGTATACTGTATGTCTGTCTGTACATATAACTAACCAGGTACTCTGAGTGTGTTACTGAATCCTGCTCATCTTCCAGCTGCCACATCTGCATAAACAACAAGCAGCCAGTTAACTGCATACAATAAAGTAATGAAGTACAATAAAGTAATACAGTACAATAAAGTAATGAAGTACAATAAAGTAATGAAGTACAATAAAGTAATACAGTACAATAAAGTAATGAAGTACAATAAAGTAATACAGTACAGTAATGAAGTACAATAAAGTAATACAGTACAATAAAGTAATACAGTACAATAAAGTAATAAAGTAATACAGTACAATAAAGTAATACAGTACAATAAAGTAATGAAGTACAATACAATAAAGTAATACAGCTGTATATAGACAAGCAACAAGCATTACAGCTTTCTGGAACTTAGTAACAAACGTCGATGATGAGCCCATTTTGACCTAACACTGGTCAAAGTTACAAGATTATGTTTACTTAAAACAAGGGCATTTTATGCCTTCATAGATTAATACTGCATTATCAATTTTGTTAGCACCTTGAAGGAGTTTCATCAACCTAACCGTCATCCATGCTGGACTTTCAAGTTGAAACTAGCAAAGACACAATTATCACTATAAGTTTAGCACACAAAACTTTTGGGCCCTTTTTAATTATGATAATGATTCACAAATATTTAAGGGGTAAATAGTTGCAGTCTTCACTGCAATGCCAGTAAAATTTCATGGGAACAACCCTTTGACCTTAAAGGTAACCTTTCACCTTACCTTGACAGTTCCATCCCATGATGCTGTATAGAGGACCCTGTCCATCCACATGATGCAAGATACTGCAGATGGAAGACAGGCCATGGGAGAATTTCCATTATTACATATTTTAATTAGATTTCCATGTATTCTACTCTGTATATAACTACTTGACTTCTTCCTCTAAGCAAAACATTTTTCATGACAATAGAGAATTTTCTAGTCATAAAATGTAACAATGATAATTGTTTTATTGTTCCCAGTTGAAGAGATGTTATTTTTCATGTACAACACACATGCATGCACACTAGTCTGGTCATACGATGATGTACAAGCAAAGGTATGAACCTGCATCGTCATGTGCCTGAAGAGTTTCTTGCACACTGCCATACTCTATGCTGTAGAAATAACTGTAAACAAAACAAATATTGACTTCAAAACATATTTTTCAAACAAAATTTGTGGCATGGAATCAATTTTCAGTTTTTCAAACATATAAAAAGTCACAAAAGAATAACTGTTATATTCAGATTTCCGAAACAAGTTTTATATATAACGGCTATGTTTACTTTTGATACCAGAGTGATATGTGGTTGGTGCTGTATTAGTACATGCAAATTGTTGGAGAGCAAAAAGGCCCCACTTACACACTGGTATGACTTTTACTTGATTGTTACTTCTTCTTTCCCCACTTCTTCTCTCCGTGGCTAAAATATGGTGCACAGGCAAGCTACAGCTACAGTGATACTTACACATTGTTGTCCCAACTGCCAGCAATGATGGTTTTGTTGTCCGGCATGACCACACATGAAGACAATGGCTGCCACAGAAAGACTGTACAAGTTTACAGCTACAAAACATTTGGTGACAAGTAACAAGTGAGTTAATGTTCTGATGATTGCGTCAGCTTCTGACTCGCCATTATCAGGACTATCCAATATAAAGGGTGAGACAAAATGAAATAATCCAGTGATAAAGTTAAAAATAGCAATGGAATAATAAAAAAGTGTATTTTACAATACATGTCACAGAATAATAAGATACTACATGTAATACATCACAGAATAATAAAATAATGTGTATTTTATAAGACATGTCATATAGTCATGTAATACATGTCACAGAATCAAAAGACAATAGAAGAGATGCAAGATAATGGAACACATTGTGAAAGTAATAGAGAATAGAGAAGTATGAAGTGATGGAAGACTGAAAGCAAGCTTCTTCTCACCATAGAAGACAGGTTGACACTCCTCAGCTGCCGCTGTTCTTCTAGTGAATACATCTTCAGCAGACCATCTGCACAATACGTCAAATACAACCCTTAATTCTGACTCAATGTTCTTCAGCAGACCATCTGCACAATTTGAAGTACCAGATATGACCCATTAGTTCTGACTTCATGATCTTCTAGTGAATATATCTTTAGTTGACCATCTGCACAATACAAAGCACTCAAAATGATCCATTAGCTCTGACACGATGATCTATTCTCCAGTGCTGTAGTACTGAATGTTTCTTGAAGATGTCTCCAGACTACTATAGGTGCCAAATATATAATATCAACCCTGTCTCTGTAATCTGTTCCCCAGTGAATTTGATCACTGAGCAAGAAACAGGTAAAGAGGACATCGCTTACTGCTACTTCAGGTTAACTTACCGTGAGAAACCGAGAAGATATTCTTCTCATCTGCAGACATATGAACAGCTGTTACAATGCTGGAACAAAGACATGTGGGGCAAATGAAGACCTGGTAGAATATGTAATATAAGTAACTAGTAATGCTGCCCATTGCTTCCCCATATCATCATAAGAAAACCGATGGCAAAAGTAAGGTAACAAACATTAGTAGACAATAATACATATATATATATACTCAAAGGATCCAGAATAACGCTGCTCGCCTCATCTGCTGACCATCTAGATATGAACATATATCACCTATCATTCGCTCTTTTCGCTGGCTGCCAGTCGTGGATCGTACAGCCTACAAACTTTCCATGTTAACTTTGCCATTTTCTGGCACTGGTCCTCAGTATCTCTCCGAACTCACTCGCATCTATATGCCCGCACAACCTCTTTTCTCATCTTCTGAAATCAAGCTTCTTCGAGTCCCACTAACTAAGACATGTATGGACAGAGGTCTTTCTCCTACCAAGTCCCATCAACTTGGAATGATTGCCCGTCAGCCCTTGACACTCTGATTCTCTTGCCTCCTTTAAGTCTAAACTGAAGACACATCTTTTCCAAACTATGACTTCACTGCAACCGTGTCCTGACCATGAGTGTGTATAACATGTGTCTGTAATTTACTTTGTGTATGAGTGAGTGTGTGTTGTAGAAGTGAGCGTGTCCGTTATATGTGAACATGGGTGCATAGTTGTTAATGATTTAGTCTATGTATGATTTATGTAAAGCGCTACGAGCAAATCTTTGGAAAGGCGCTATACAAATCCTCAGTATTATTATTATTACTACTATATATACATACATAGAGAGAAAGTGAGCAAGACAGTACTGTAGCTGTGTCTACTGAGGAAAGAATTCAAGGTAGGAAATTTTTGAATAGGTAAGGTTTAAGAAATTTTTGTGAGCGGCCACATCTCAGCACCACTAACGCTCTTCCTACTGCACTCTTAAACTGCTTACTAACCCAACCCAAAGAAGCTACACAATTTCAGTCTTTCCCATGAAGATACAGACCGTACGCTGAATGTCTACTAACTTTTTGTGAAGTGTATACTCCAGCTGTGGTGTTAGGCTGTCAAAATTCTTAAAATTCACAGCTGTGCCTTCCTCTTTGTCATCCTGTTTATCAGCAACATCCACTGGAACAAAAATGACCTATAACCTATGACCTTTGTAAAGCTTGCAATCTACCCTATCAGATAAAATTATGGTGTAGTTTGTACATGATAAAGAACTCAGAATCAAACAACAAAGAAGTAACACAGCCGATGAACTTGAGATGCAGTACTCTACTGAAAACATACAGCTGTACTCTACTGAAAACATACAGCTGTACTCTACTGAAAACATACAGCTGTACTCTACTGAAAACATACAGCTGTACTCTACTGAAAACATACAGCTGTACTCTACTGAAAACATACAGCTGTACTCTACTGAAAACATACAGCTGTACTCTACTGAAAACATACAGCTGTACTCTACTGAAAACATACAGCTGTAGTCTAATAAAGCTACTAACTTGAACTGGAAAACAGACTGCTGTTACTATTGTTGTCTAACCACACAAACGATCTCGCTGCTGTTTCCTTTAACTACACCACAGATCCAGCTGCTGTTTAGCATAACTACACCAGGTCCAGCTGCTATCTAGATCCAAAAGATCTTGACCACATCTCATGTGGAGACACTGGTTCTTTGGATTATAAATCATCCATAAATAAGCCTGCTGACATTATCTACTCCTGAGGCAAGCAGTTACATTATAGACATAACAATAAAACATGAAGCTTGTCTCAGCAAAATGGGGAAAAAACAGACACTCACACACAAACTTTTCCAGCTTGTTTCAGTTAAGACGGCCCTAGAATGAAAAAGTTTGCAATAAAATAAAGATAAATTTGGGAGTACATGCTCACCAGATAAGCTTGTCTGCATTAGTGATGGAGCATCTCCGCCCTCCAGGTGTACACTGCTGACCACCTGCACCTCAGGCTTGATGTTTAACGAAACATCGTGAGCCGCCAGGGGGCGTGGGATGGGACCACTTGTCAAACGCTGGGGATGGGGGGAGGTGAAAAGCTGTTTTGGTGTCTGTCCAAACTCCATGATTTGAGTCTCCAAGCAAGCCCTCTCGTTTAGGTCTTTGATTCTGTTGGAAAGATACAAGACTCCCTTACTCCTTCAGCTGATAGAAACTCATAAGGAATTAAAGATAAGGCAGGTCTCTTCATGTAAATCTTTTATTTTGTAATAAAACTGCAATTTCTCTGTTAAACTGCTTACTATAATGTCTGTTAGAAGCCAGTAAATGCACTCCCCAGTTACTGAATGAGCTTGGCAAAATGCCATGGCTACATTCCCTCTACAGCAAGTTTTCAGTCTTGTGTCATGGGTGGCTGTCCCTCCCTCATTCTGTTGTGTCACTAATCAGATCTCTGGCACTGTCGTGTCATCCTGCCTCACTCTCCCCTCATATGCTCCTTTCTAGGCACACTTTTTGCAAAGCTCCTGTAGTCCATGCCTGCTGGCACCGAGGTCTAACCAATAACCGCTGGACACATTTACTGTTATGCTTCTGTTGGTTTGCACCAATGTGCAGCAAAAGCACCGGACTACTGGCCACCCCATTACACATAGAAACAATCTCCATGAAGCTTCACTCGTGGTCAGAATAGAATGACAGGCAGAAAGAAAACTGTGTGGTGCTCAGTAAGGGAAAAATAGCACTATGCTGCTAATATAGTGTAGCCACATTAATATAGTGCAGCTAAATTGCTTCATGTTGCAATCAACTGCAGATACTAATATCCTGATATTCTGATGAATTGACCACAGGCGAGTCTGCCAGATACTGACCTTTGCAAATCCACCGAGCCTTCATAGGTCAGATAATGAAAGACTGCAAAGAAAAAGACAAAAGTCTGAATACTTGCTGATTAAGGTCTTCTAAAGCTTATCTGACCAACCACGATACAAAAATAAAAAAACTTAGACTCCTATTTCCTCCTCACTGCTGAAGTGGTTTTCGGAACAATCAAGATAATTGAGATACAATCAAAATACAGGGAACTTTTCTGTACAAAAGAGTAATAGAAGAAGACAAGATTAACAAGGTGACAGGAGGTTACTGCCTTGATAAAGTGCAATAAATCTTGATCTTGCAAGGAAACTGTAATCATCATGATTAGGAATTTAGCGGCACAATAAAAGAAGAGAATAAGAACCATCCTCCGGTGTGAACAAATGGTTACATTCCTTCGATAAATATACCAAGTGTTGCTGATTTTTCTGTGCTTTTCTGTGCCTGCCATGAAAGCGCTGAAGCCAGTTCATTTTTCCTTTCCATAGACACTTTAATTCCCCATTGTTTTTCATAAATTATTTTTTTTTAAAGCCACAACTAAAAGGAGTAGTAAAAGCCAAAGTCAACAAAAGCAGAGATCAGGTGAAAGGTGGTCTGGAGCAGAAATCATGAGAAGGTGAAATTAGGAGTAGCGATCATGCGAAAGATGAAGTCAGGAGTAGAAATCACATGAAAGGTAAATTCAGATGCAGATAGAATGTTTGCTTGTATGGCATTTAGTTATTCAGTGCAAAATATCTGCAGTCAAGCTTGACTTTACCATTGTCAGCTTCCATTGCCGCTTCCCCATGCTGTTTGTAGCCAAAGATCAGATCAATCCAGAGGTGAAGGTGGCGGGACACGTAATCTGATTCCAGTGCTTCTCGCAGTTTGTTAATGAAGTCTTTAGGACCTAGTCAACGAATGCCAAAACGAAAAAATCATGAATACATATACAAATACATATATATATAATAATACATACATGATGTTGCTATCTTTTTACACACTCACAAACAAACACACACACAAACACTTCTCGTCACTTCCTTCCACTTTAAGTTTCAGAGAAGGAAGTTAGGGAAGGCAATAAAGATTTAATCCAACAGACAAAACCTGGCACACATGAAAATGAACTGACAGTAAATGGAAAAAAAGACAAAATATGAAGGCAGACTGAGATAACACAATGACACTGAGAGAGACACAGAGATGGAGAAAGAGAGAGATGATAAGACAGCAAAACAAAGATTTAGAAGGAATTCACCACACATCAGGCAGTTCCCAATTTAAATCATGTGTCTTAACTATAATGTAATCGTCATGATGAAAAACATAATGCACCTTGTTACTGGAAAGTCTTATAACAGGCTGGTCAAGTCTTATGAAGAACTACTCAAATCTTATGACAGCTTAGGCTAGTCACATCTTATTCTCAGCAATTAAGACTAGGCATATCATTGTATTCCTGATTACAGCCACATTCGTACGTTGTCAATGGCATTTAGGAAAATGTTCAGCCAAGCCTCTGGTCTCAGGAAACCTTAGTCGGCTTAATGCATCATGTTCTCATTCTCAAGAGGCATTTGGCTTGCTAAAGAGTTCTCACCTGAGGCCCATGGTGGTAAAGACACATCCCCTACAGGTCGGCCATCATTACGAAAACCAAAGTTGATCACCTAAAAGACAGAATTTAATGGCAAGGAAGATCATCTTCATCACCAGAAGATCTCAAGACTTTGAATTCTAGATGTGAATGATGAGCAAAAAGAAATGGTACAGAACTTGCGAGATATTACCTGCATGCACACATGCACACAAACACACACACACACACACATGATAAATCAGCAGAGTCATAAACTGAGGGAAATCCTCGCCCAGAAAATTTGGCAGCCAGTCCACTCACTCCATTATGCACTAGAAAGTCTCCTGAACCAGCATAAAATTCTGGAATCAGCTCCTTGAAGTCAGACGCCCCAGTTAGACAGTTAGTCCACGTGTCCTGTATACTGAAACATGAAAAATAATATTGATGAAACCATTGTGCTTCTCTCTACTTCCCACAAAACTCCCATGATCCATGTAGACTGGAGACTGAAACAAGAAACATAAATAATGCCAGTCATTGAGTAAATATCCCTCCCACCCTCCACACCAGTAAATAGCCCATGTCTCCTGGAGGCAGAAAGAGTTCCTGCTTAATTTCTCACAATGTCGCTGCCACTAGCAATGAGAATGACCAGCATTTTGGCCAGAACACATCATGCAAGAATGCCTCCTTTACTCACCCAAGTGATCTGCTGTGTGGCCTTTGAGTCTGGATGATACTGGAGAAAGACGCTGTATAAATGTGACTATTATTATTAATGCAACAGATTAGTGACACATTGTGTAGGGGAGTAGAAGTGAACTAGAAAGAACTGTCCAGCTCCCCGAGGACATGAAAGGTCCAGTGTGAAGTACATGAACTCACATTTGGATGCTGAAGAAATTATAGCTGAAAAATGAAATTATTCTACTAAGTAAATATAAAACTGATCCATACAGCACTCTTCCTGCTTGCTAAAACCTAAACTTTATCACTTAAGAAGTCTCACCTGTTGAACATCCTGTCTGGATGATCAAACCTTCCATTCTGAAGACACAGCACATATTCTGGAGCTAAAGCACAGAAATATTGAAGAAGAATGAGTGAGAGCACAGACCAGACATCTTCGTTGTGCAATTTCACTTGGCAAATAAATAAATTCTTCATTTTCTTCAGACAGGCATGTTATATGACTAGCAGTAGGACATGACAGAGAATTGTCAGTAACTGCAAAGGACTAATAGATCGGACATGCTAGAGAAAGTTGGATCACACCTATGTGATCTGTTCTGTGTGAACAGCCTTGAAACACCATAAGCTTGCCCATAGGGCTGGGATATGGCGCTATATAAGCATACTTTATTATTATTATTTATGATCATCTTCACGTGAATTTAGCTATCAAAGATCTTACCAATTCTAGCAAGGAAGAAGAGGACATATCCAGGATTGGAGTAATGTGATCCATACAAAAACTTGGGCTCTGGCAGGTCTGGCAGACGCTCCTGATTAACACAGAAAATGCAGACAAATAAGCCCTCAGTTAGTTAGTTAGTTGTTGTTTTATGCCAAGTCAGCAACTAAGGCTATCTCATGGCAAAAACAATGTACATGCTATTCACAGGTTGATATAAAGAAATTGTACAAGTCTAGAGATTTCTCTTTTCTTAGTTTTCTTTTCTTAGCCCTCAGACCCTTAAGTTGTTTGCAATGTGTTATATAAATGTATGACCCTTAACTTGTTTGCAATGTGTTATATAAATGTATGACTCTTAACTTGTTTGCAATGTGTTATATAAATGTATGACACTTAACTTGTTTGCAAGGGGCCACAAACCTTGATTTTCTGTAGCCTCTCCTCATTGAGAGCACCTATGGGCTTACTGAGGTCCCTGAAGGTACTTTCATCATCCAGATCTGAAAACGAAAAAAAAAAAAGCATCGAAGTACAACTCATACATACTATTATTTTGTAATACAAAACAGCTACAAATAAAATGAGAGCTAAATGGTGGACTAAATCATGTCATCTGACGAGACCATAAGAGGACAGAGCCACAAATACTAAAATATTAATATATAAAATAAAATTGAATTAAGCTAATGCATCGGCATAGGTGATGTATGCATAACATGACTTTATGCCCTAAAACTTAGAGCTACACACAAATACAGATATGTGTGTATATATTTATACACACACATGCTGTAAAGTTTGGCTGCAGTATTCTCATTTTCACATAAATTTGTGATTTAAGGGAGCAATACACGTAACCGAAAATTTTCAAGTCAGAAAATGATGAGCTGAGCTTTTCTGCTTGTTTTAATGGTCAGGATCTTTTGCCTTTTTGCATTTTATGCAGCTTTTTTTAATTTATTCTTCTGTTCATATGGGCAAAATGATTTACAAAAGCTGAAATAATTTGCTATTATTGAAACCATGACAAGTGTTTATATTCCTACCTAGTTGTGAACTGTGATAATTCTGAACCACCCAAGGCATCACAGGATACTGTGTAAGATCATTGAAACTTCGGTCAGCCATGCTGTAGAATGACACATTAAACCAGAAAATCAGTCTGTTGTTCCTCCGGGCTAAGTGCATATTTCTACAAATGTTTTAAAAACCTAGAAACTAGAAAAAGCCCATAACTCATGCCTGTGCCAAGCGGCCTGTTCAAATGCCAAAAATACCTGTTGAGGTAAAGCAGATAGTCATAGTTTGATGTGATGCCACTTTGCCATCGCAATGTCATGTCTTCCTGACGTCTCTCCTCCAGTTGTAGGTCTGAACACAGTTGTCACCTCAAGATGTAGTTAAGCATCAGGATATGAACTGAAATACTTCTGCTAAAACCCATAGCTTTCCAGGTCAGAATAAATTTTAGCAGATTCTGTCTACTTGCTCATATTTTCTGAATTTGTTGTAATGAAGTAAGTGGTTGATAACTTTAAGTGATGACTGACTGGCATGTACTGATACATTCTAAACATCTGTAGATTTCAGCAGCTCATTATAAATATTATTCTAAAATCAACAACAAACTGTTCTCTACAGTTAAACCATGAAACAGAAATAATTAGAAATGTTATCAACCTAGCACACTGTCAACTGCGAAGTCTTTTTTCTACAATAAAGTCCTGTTTTCTTTCTCATGTTCATTAAATTCAATATTTTTATTTGTGTGTGAACTCTTCTTTGTCAATGTTTTGTAACAAGCTGATCAGTTTCCTCCCCATGACCCTGACCCATGAAAGAGTCATGGTGCAGCATGACATATCTTTTCCCTTCCAACATTACTGCAGTCTCAAGGGACTGCAAAAGTGAAAGTGACTTAATCATTACTTTAGCCTCTAACTTTTCGGATTTCATTTCTTCCATTGAAAGGAATTGTTTTATCACAACTAAAAGTCTCTTGAGGTATTTTGAGGCATCATTTGTTCATCATTCACCTCCTTAAAAATATACATCTATCCTAAGAATAAAATAGCAATCTCAGGCAGCATCCCCCTACCTTCAAGGTGAGTAATTTTGTCATAAAATTCATTGCGGTCTGCTTCTGTCTTCATCGCCAGGTAAAGGTGTGTGACAGGGGCCGTGTCACAACACTCAATCTCCACACCCTACAAGAATAATTCTCAACAGGTACACCACAGCCACCAACCCTCTCTCTGTATTTTTTATATATTTAATATTCTGTTGATAAATACTTGAATTTTCTTTTGAAGTAACTCGTGATAAAAACTAGCATTTGGCTGGAAAACTTAACTGCTTGTGATATGCATTACTCATCATACTCATATTGTAACATGGACAAGTCAATCTGCAAATAATTGTTATGAGGATAAAATATGTGCAGTTCATGCATAATTTCTAAATTTTACAAAATGGAATACTGTGCTTCCATGACTCGTATGATTCTGGCTGAAGCCTGATAGGTATGAATGATGGAGATAAAAATACGTGGTTGCATGATATTGAAAATTTGAAGAACATCCTACATCAAATTCATTGCATGGTCAGGCTGACTTACCAACTGCCTCAGAAGAAATCGACGAAGAATGATCTGACGGATATCTTTGATCCTGATTTTCAGGACAGGCCACTGTCAACAGATAATTCTAATCACCCACAGAAATGAAAACATTCTGACCAGATTATGTGCATGCAAATGCACATGTGTGTGTGATTCATAAAATTAATAGTCTACCAATCAGGTAAATTTCATTTTTTTACTTATCTACACATACTTATATAATCTGATGAGAAGTCACTAAATTACTTTATCTGTGAAATAAACTTGAAATGTTAGTTGCTAAACAATTCCCATCACAACTATGGGTATTCTCCCCTTGTCTGCCAACCTTTATTGTTCCTAGATTACAATATCCATTAAAGATGGCAATGGAAATAGCCCTATGAGATATGGTTGCAATCTCTCCTTTATGCTTTCACATCTTTACAAACTTTTGTGGGGAAGTACAGTCCCTGTCTACATCCAATGCATGTCAGCCAAAGGAATGAGACCATGAAACAAAAATAATTACATATTTGAAAGTCCTGGTTTGTGGGTCTGGAACTAATGACCTCCATGCTTGCTTCAGCGTGTGGAACTTCAATCTTTAGCCTTGTGATTCTCTTTCATATGAACAGAGGTGCATGCACACACACACACACACACCTCTTCTAAACGTAAAATACTGAGACATATCAAAGATCGAAGAAACAGGAACCATATGACTACTAACACGGTCAATGTTGTTGAAGGGCTGAAAGTAGAGGCGCGATGATGTCAACATGATGCGGCCAGGGTTTGTGGCAAGGGGTGTGATACGGTCAGCCTGTGTCTCCAGTAGGATATTCTCATACAAATCTTCAAGCCTGTGGCCCGAAACAGTAATCCTGCCTTTAAGGTAAGCATGTCTAATGCGTTCATTTAACAAGCATATCTAACTGAATTATAACTACAATCACTGTTGCTGCATTTTGATGACAAGCATATCTTCAATACCACTGCTATCATCGCGGAACATGGTCTATTGCTGTACTTTGACTGACTCAAAGGTTATACACACCAGCTGGTGTTGAACTTGACACGTGATCGGCGAGACAGCACAATGACACTGATCTGTTGCAGAGAAGGGCAGACATTAAGCTGTTCAGTGTTTGTAGACTGATTGTACTAAAGAAAAGTGTATACTTCAAAGTATTAGAATTAAATAAAAAATAAAATAACAGAATAAAATAAAATAAAAATAAGAAAACTGATTTTAGTTTCCCTTGGAGAAAAAAAAACAAAACCATCTGTTGATATGACACACAATACTGTAGGTTGTGATACACGTGACTCTATTTATCAGCCTCACCATAGCTGCCTGTTCTGCAGGGGGAAGAGTAGAGGCTCGGTGAATCTGACAAATAGGTCCGAGGGCATCATCCAGAGTGGCATAGTTTAGGCGGAAAAAATAGTCTGCTAAGCCCTGCAATGCACATTAGCATAGCTTAGACAAAAAGGCCGCCAGCTAGATTCAGTAGACAAAAAGGTGAAACTACTACCACACTGGTCCTGAATATGCCGCCTGCATTACAAACTAAAATACAGACTAAACTGTCATTGGTCTAAACTGATTCAAGAAAACTATCACCTTTGACATCATGAAATGTTTCATATAGCGTAGCTTCCCTTACTTGGGTTGCTTCTCTCACCTGGATTAACCCCTTATTGATTTTCTTTGGAGGCATTTTGCACAATGTGTTATGAACATGGCTGCACTGTTTAAATGGACCATATAGATATAAAGATAATAGTTCCAACGATACTGGCACCAGATTGCCTTTTTTATCTCCCTTGAATGATTTTGCATTTTAATGGTTTGTTTTGACTGAGCTAATCTGATGTCTTGGTGTTGTGCATTTAAAACATCAACATTAAAACCATTCCGTTTATAACCTTTTCCTTTCCTCTGGTGAAGATTTACTCAAATCAACAGAGAAATGAAGCTAGATCAAACAAGTACCAAGTAAGTTACACATTTTCTAGTTATAAAACATTAAACTTCTGTTTGAGTTAAGGTATATTTTAACAATAACATTCAATCCATTTAATGCCCTTTAACCTCTGATTTACATGAAGCTGATTTTCTCTATTAAGTTAAAAAACTAGTTTCACGCTAAGGAGATAACTAAAATACTTGCCTTTTTAAAACCAAAAGGAGCAACAATATTGTTCTTTTTCATTTCCACACACTGATCTGAAGTGATTTTCAAAATCTTATCAATTCTGGAAAAAAATTATAAAAAAACTAAACAAACTTAGTTGCACCATCACATCGATGACTGTGTTTTAAATCACAGGTTAGATGATTATTCTGTAAGCTAACATATGTTCTGGTCATGACAGAAACATGCAAACCAAAATGTGCTGTAAAATAGTGGCATTGCAATACTTCTGCCAATTTTGTGGCCTAGACACCTAGGAGATCAGCCTTTCTGAATTGAATGGTAAACAGGTGTGATGTATCTCCCATGAAATCTTTAAACCACCTATAAATTCACCAGCTATATTGACAGATAAAGTAAGGGGTGTGGGGAAGAAGAAGAGAAGGGGATAGAGGGAGACAGATATTTGTAAAAGGCTCAGTCTTCAAAAAAGTCTGCTTTCATGAGCTGCACACTTTCTATAGGTTCATTAGAGTGAAAAACGTTTTTATTCAATTGCCATGGAAAAAATAGTAGCAGTAATAATGATAATAATAAATCATTTATATAGCATACTTCCCACTTGGCTGTGAGCTCAATACAAACAAAAGAGTAAAATGAGAAACAATTACAGCTGAAAAGTTACAAACTACAAAAACAAAGAAGATAAGAGATGGAGGGGAAAAGGAAGGGACCACCAGCCACTGGAGCTATTTATAGAAAAAGCAGGTCTTAAGGCCTTAAAAGCTTCAAAGCCTGCCCTTGAACTCAGGCATACATTTACAGTAACCTATTCTGTGGGTCACAAGACCCACTGTTGAGACATTGAGAGAAATTAGAGCAGTTAATGCAATATATTCCATCTGGACATGGGCAACTACATGTCTTGCCATCCATCAACCATGACAGTGACAGCCATCTGCACCCAGTCATAGAATGAAGCAATAGGCACAATGCACTACAGATATGCTCACATTTGTAAGGTTTAAGCTGATGGACAAGTATGTTGTACATAATCATTAGGTACAGTACAATGATGTCACCGTTTTAAAAATTCTTTTCTATGTCCTTGTCTGCATGCCTGCCTCTGATTTCCTAAATAGGAAAGGGATATTCACTCAGCTTTTACTCAACTGAAATTACAAGTCACAGTCACTTGAAAACAAACTTCTGGAAAACCTGTAAGAAATCATCATCTCTGTGAATCCACCTTTTAAGTTCACCAGACAGCATTTACTCACTTGGACAGCAGTCCCACTTGCTGCTCTTCAATGACTTTGACATTCTGCATTGGAAACTGGAACAGTCAAAAAATATGAGCAGAAAAGGAATAGTGGTTGGGAGGGAATCAGAGGAAAAAAAAGCCATAAGCCTAACACATATCTTTAAGATAGGTCATCAGGCTAGTATTTACCTTTAAGATAGGCCACTGTATGTCTTTTGGCACAAATACAACAGACTTTGAACAAACTTTCAAGTGACCCCTTTGTTCTCTGAAAGCAAAATTTTCACACACACACACACACACACACACACACACACACACACACACACATGAATAACTGAACTGAATAAGAAACAATACTAAGTTCAATCAAATGAATTAGATTATATTAATATCATATATTTAATTGGCAGAATTAAGCAAGTATTGTACAAGTTTAAAGCTCTTGATTATTTTCTTCTAAGCAGCATAAGTACACATGGGTATATAAATAAAATGTGCATGTACGTGTGTGTGCGTGAAAGCAGGATGTGAAAATAAAAAGTCCTTGAACAAAACTTCCTAATAATCACGTAGATTTTGTCATGTTATAAATATCCGATTTTTTGTAGGATCGACAAGAAAAGAGGAAGGGAGCTGCCAGATCTTCACTAACGGAAGGGTCTAAAATAACAATGAGTGTAACAATATACTTGTTAACAGCCGTTGGCGAACTGCTGTCGACATAGCCATCAGGATAAAAATAAACACTGAAATCCTCGAAATAGATTTCTCCCGGTTCCAACAGCAGCAACGAAAATCTGCGAAAGCAAGCAACAATAAACACGCTGAACGAAAGCAAAACCACAAGGAAATGTTAGCTGAGATTGTTTTCCTCAATCCTATTATTCTTATCTATATACATCAATCGACTTGTGTTAGCACTGTTTTTCATTACGAAATGAAAGAAAAAAAGTAAGTAGTAGAGAAAATGTTTCCACAAATGTTTCGGTCTATCTTGAAGTTTATCGGTCATAAAACACTGGAAAGTCTTTCCATCCTCGCCTCAAATCTGAGACCAAGTACGTAACGACGCGTACTTCTCGTCACACCGTTCCTTCAACTAACAACCAGCTTCTGATGAGACGACAGGCAAATCAAGCATTTTGACAGCTAAAGCAGTGCACAGTTTTACGCTACCTTTCTTGGCCAAGCGTGTCGGTTTCCAGAAAAGTCATAGTGGTCAAGCGAAGTGAGTGCAGCGAGCGCAGGCCATCGTCTCCTCACCTCACGCCCTCCTTGTGCGGCAGAATGACGTCCCTTGGAGCGGGGGGGGGGGGTTTCCCGGGCTTTAAATAGCACTGACCTTGGGGATGGGGAATCACCTGCAATAACACCTGGGAAAATGTGTTTCCTTGGAACATTAAGGGGGCCTGTATAAATGTGGATTTGAGGGAGATGACAACGATTTCTTTTCCAGATATGCCTCAAGTCTTTATTAATATAGTTAAAAGGTTATACACCTGTATTTTTTTTCTTAATGAACATTTATTAAATAACAATACATTATTCTCTATGTGTGTGGTCATACATGTAGAGCCCAAATTAGCAAAATTTGTTTCATTGGTTGTTATTCAAGTAAGTTGAAATGTAATGAGTTAAATGCTGTGAGTGTTAAGATTGCAGAGGCAAACTGTCAGCTCACAGGTGGTGGTTGTAGTGTTTTCTCAGCCATGTCACATGACTAGATGACACATGACACTGGCCTATGTGCTGCAATTATGCAGCTTTGAATTATGACAACACTGTCTTTGAGTGTAGAATGGCTGTGACATACTACAGAACTTTGTACATTGTCCTGCCCTGACTGCAAGATTACAGGAGGTACATTAAACATATATTGTCTCTATGGGAGGGATTTCTAGGACTGTTTCTTCCCTTTCTCACTGGCTCCAGAAAATTAGTATGGTTGATTAATGATGTCTGACCACGGCCCACTTATGCAGTGGTGTCAGTGATATGTAGCCAATATACCCTTCTGAAGTGTGTTAAATATGAAAGGCCTATAGTTGACTAAACTATTGGAACAAAGCATGCCATTCAGTTGATATTGACTGTTCTGGGTTCACATCTCCTCCCAGGCATACTATATTGTTCTTTCTCTCCTTGTAGCATTTACTTCCAGGACCATCTGCTTTGCCATGATATAGCCATAGCTGTTAGCTTGGCATAAGCCACCAGTTATCTATCCTACTATTCCTCCTACTTAATACTCTTCAACAAAAAGCAAAAGGTAAACTCATGACTCATGTAAACATATACCTTTTATTAAAAACCTGTTTAGGAACATCTTCATTTAATATTAGAAATTATTATTTCCATGAACGGTGTAGGAGAAATAATCTGAAAAGCAGACACACAGGAATGTAGAAAGATCAGGATTAAATAACAGATGATGACCAGATCGATATTTTAGGGCTGTCACCTGTCAATGAAAAGACTGTTTGAAGACATTTCAAACAGTGTAATAATAAAAACCCAAAACCATTGCGAGGATACAGGAGAGATACATACAAGCCAAAGCCTCTAAAGGCTGTTCTTAACAAGGCAAAGTCCTGAAGTGTCAAAAACAACAACAAATTAATCAATTACAAAAATAAAAAAGAAATCTCCAAACTGTTCCAAAGTCTCTGGCAAATATATTGGCAAATACCTTCCTTTGACCTTCACACACAACTCTGCCAAACTTGGTTAAATGACAACTTTTCCTGGTTAAGAAGAACCTCAAAGAACTGGTCTAACAGTGAAAACAGTTTACAAATGGAAAACATTGTGTTTATGATCAAATATCAATTACAAGCCTTTGTCTGCAGGAAAATATTATTCATAAATAAAAATCAATATAGCCTGCCCACTGCAATGAATAGCAGTAATTTGTTAAATACATGAAAATTATGACATGCTAGACATCTTTGACATATTTGCACAATGTATTAATTTGCTGATTAATATAGTTTGATACATCTTAAAAAATGATGTTTTACTCTCTCCTGGTGATAAGATATTTTTTTACCCCCTGCATATGCTGCAGTTATCCGGCAAGAAAACTCACCAGACAGAATGACGTTATGCTTGAATTTATATGAATGTTTGCATCTTGCAGCATACTCAGGTTTTTGTTTGCAATACACTGTTCAGAAACACAACCCATCCTCATCCACTATCTAATGCTGGAACAATACTCTCAAGGTCAAACAACATTTTAAAAAGTTCAAAAATTCATTCTAAGTTGGTCACTAAGTGTAGTTCTAGAGACTTTTGAAATATTGTTACTGTGATCATGTAGGTCAGCACAGAAAATTGATACCAGGAATTGGCAGACTGCATGCATAATAATAGAGCTTTACTTTTCCTTTCTCTCACCACACATTTATCAATACATGCATCAATACATTGCAAAACCATGCACCATATTCATCCCACTCACTGATGTCACTCTCTCTCTCTCAATATATATATATATATTGTGCACGTGTGTACATTTACATTAAAAATTATTGGCCGGTAATCCAGCTGATCCTGGTTCACCATGTTCTGTCATGCCATTGATCACTGCTCAGCAAGCTGCTGTTCACTGCTCAAGCCTACATCTTCTTCGTGGGCTAGAAATGCTGAAACTTGACAGGAAGTGGGTTTGTAACAGTGAGATAAAGATAGCTTTGTTGGTGCATCAAACAGCAGTTATCTGACACTCGAAGCAACACGTTGTGACAGTCTCGCTGTGAAGAGCACAGTTTCTTCATCTGCCTCATCTGATGTGTCTGAGGAACTTTCTCGTTTTTCTGTGTTCAGTGCAACGAGTTCAGCAGAATTGTAAGAGAATTTATTGCTTCGTCGATTGGCCGCTATTCGTCTCCGATAAAGGCTGTTTCTTGTTGGTGAGGATGCTTTTCGTGTTTTAAGAGCCAGAAACAAGGTCCAGATGTTAAAGATGACGCTGAGGATGGCAATGATGCCCAGTACCCCGGTTATCCAGGTCCACAGCCTAAGACCAGAAAACAGAGATCGCTTGAAGATGAGATAAAAGAGAGACAATGCTTCAAGAAAAGCTCTTCCCGTAATAAACTGTCATAACATCCTTCTTCTCTCAACACAAATTAGCCAGTGAAACATACACAGAAATGCTTTTCAAAAGCAAAGTTTGACACATCGACAGATGCCCTGCACCAGATACTGAGAAATGTTTTCAAAATAAAAAGAAGCCTGACAGGTCACCATACACTCTACACCAAGTCTGACGTGTTGTCCTAAGGTTAGGGTTTATACAAGGTTAACTAAGAGCATGTGCATAACACTAATGTTCTGTTTCACATCAATGATGTCTGGTTCAAGAAGAAGAAAGGAAAAGGGTGAGAAGGAACAAAAAGTCACCGAAGTTGATCGCTTTGATCTGGCACCAGTCTCTCTCTTCTGACCACAGCCTGTGTCAAGCATTCACCAGCTGAAATTGAAATTTATCCTGAAATCGCTGGGTTTTTTTAAATCTATATCACACTTTCAAACATTAAGCACTTATTAAGACAAGACTTTTTGTTACATTATTTACACAGTATCACATTTCCATTTCATCCAGTCTGAGGCCATTCTGCTAAGTCTTATTAGGTTATTAGATTATTATTATTATTGTGATTAGTATAGACTATTAGCTATGAAGAGCAGTGACATGCTCTGTAAATTTAAATCTTACTTTACAAGTTTTAAATACAGAAGAAAATTTCAAAATGTTGCTTCTGATATTCAGCTATAGGGACATATTTTATTCAATATATAAATATATATTTATATGATACAGAACTTTTAAATATTTATCAACAAAGCAGTTCTTCACCTTTTAAGTAGTCCTCTTGGTAGCTGGACACATCGCACTGACCAGTCTCATGGTCACAAGCACAAGTGTCTGGACACTGACAAGTCTGGCTACACTCATTTCCAAAGTATCCAAATGGACACACTGTAAAACATTTTAACAATGAAAGAATGTTTGTTCCTAAAAGATTTAGATGAAGATATAGAAATGAGAAAAATTAAGGAACAGCAAGATTATGTTATGAATGGTAAATCACCACAAGACTGAAATGCCACCTGCACACCCAGGTACAGTGAGTATGCTGACAGAAGGTAAAGTATGCACTCACAAGTCCACATGTAGATGCAGTGCATACACATGCATGCTTGCACACATACACAGAGAACAGAAATGTGCACATACCTGATTCACAAAGCCTCCCCTTGAAGCCAGGCATACATTTACAGTAACCTGTCTCTGGGTCACACGACCCACTGTTGAGACACTGACAGATGTTAGAGCAGTTGATGCCATACATTCCCTCTGGACATGGGTCGCTACATGTCTTGCCTATCCATCCACCATGACAATGACAGCCATCTGCACCCAACAAAAAAAGCTACCTTTAACACTGACGAGATGACCTCTAACACTATTCTCTCTTCAGAGAGATGGTTGGTTGTGTAATTTTTTTGCTGTGCCAGAATCTAAGGTTCTCTTCAGAGAGATGAAATGCCTATAGTCAACACGGATGCATATGTAATCTCATTACATCATCATGAGAAAAACCTTTTATGAATTCATTTTAAAAAAGCTACAAATCAATGTGCATATAACTCAACACTACATTTATGGAAACGATTGTTAAAAAATATTTTTGGCTCATTTTAAGTCAGGGGACACCAATTGTTTCTCACCCTCTTCACACGTCCCATGATCACTGCAGTTGGACTGACAGGCTAGTGTGTTACATGATGCTCCCACCCATGGTGGGTGACACACACACGTCCCCAAAACACATCGTCCATGAGCTGAACAGTCATGGGGTTTACACTCAATGTCATGAACACACAAAACAGTTGAAACCTGTCTGGCACAGTTCCACTGTCTATTGTCACTGAAAACAAGCAGTCATTAAAATATGACAAACTGCAAAATAAAAGCAACACTGGCCAACAGGTCTCAGCTGCAATCTTTATGAGGACAAATGTTCAATCTTTAGACACCAAAAACACTCTTTATCACACATGCTATGATAAATGTATAATTGCTATATGGGCTCACTTCTGCAACAAAAACATGTGCTTTAAAAGTGTGTTCCATCCCATCTAGCCTTTGGAAGCATAATGAAAATCTAGGAACTGACTTAAATTTTGGTATGCATGCTATTGTGGAGGTCCAGATATCTTCATCGGTATACATAAGTCAATATCTTAGCAACTCTACCTAGTAAGAGAACAGTTCTTACAGATTATCAAGGATGTATAACCATTTCCCACTGTATACTTGCTGTTTCTTACCACACATCAGAAGGATAGTTCACGACTGTTCCATTAATGACACAAGTGGCGGACCCTCCTCCATCCAAGTTGATTGCATTGAAGAAGCCCAAGTCTTTCAACAGTGATGCAAACTCATAGAGATTCACTCTGTAAGTAATATTTAATAGTTTCTCTATTGATCCATGTTAAAGTACTGCAAACAGTGACTTTGACAACATGCACCAATACCCTGGAATCTTTTTCTTTGAAACTGTAGCATGATAAAACTGTTGAACAGAAGGCTGGGGGTGGGGACACTGAAGGACAGAAAAATGACAACATTCTGATTTAGTCTGAGTTATTCAAGAAATGGCTACCTCCCCTTTTCTATTCTACAACTTTCCTAATGACTTTCTTACAGGCTTTATCATTAAAAAGTCTTTGCAAAGTCACAAAGATAGAAACTTTCCTTATCTGTGGTTACCCTTTATTATCTGTTTTTCCATCTACTTGAACCATGAGCAAGCGCCCCTCACTGTCATGTCCCACAGCAGTGCGTGCTGATATCACACTGACAAACCTCTCCATTGTTCCTGTTAACAGTTTGGAAAGAAAATATCATAATTTTACAATCTGATCTATTACGCAGAAAATCATATTCATTTGATGTTTCTGTAAAGATACGCATTGCGAAGTGCCTCTTTCTCTCTGTACCTGCACTATTTCCTAAAGGGCATGCAGTTTCTCTGCTAAAAAAAAAAAACTCAGTTTTTTAAAATCTACTTTTTATCTACTTTTTACCTGTTTCTTCTGAGTCTGGACACTCAATTTTCTGGCTTTCTTGGACATACACTTGTCCATCACGCACTAGCCACACAACCCCTCCAACCAGCTGCTGGAAGTTGAGGCGCAGCAAATCAATCTCAGACAGGTATCTGACAACACACAGTAATATGTTCAACAACTTTTATCAATATAGCAAATTGGCGTCATTTATGAAGGAAATGTTTTGTGCTTTAAGAAAATGAAAAAAATAACAAACCCACAAACATAACCAAACCAAAACAAAACTCATCCCTAAAGAAAACAAAGTTTAGGGAAAAAACCTCATCATCTTGGGGAAAAAATTGATTCAGATGGCAACAGAGTAACCTCACTGAGACAATGTTAATATCTTTGGCTCTTAAATATTAAGTAGGTACTGAGCACTTGACAGTTTTAATCCAATTCAACATCTTTTGGCCTTAAAATGGGATGAAGGGATTGGGTAGTGGAGAGAGAAAGACACATACACATCCAGACAGACAGACAACGGAGACAACAGAGAGAAAAAAGATGGAGGTTGAAAGATTATTACATGGGTTGTATACAGGATAACAACTCCCTTCAGTCTTCAAAACACTCTACTCACCCTGTAAAAAGGAAGCCATCCTTAGTTAACCCAAAATGAGCATTCTGAATTCCCTCTGAGTCTCTTACCAGCCTACCATCACTGACAATGTTACCTGCAAAAAGAAATACAAAGAGATATTTCAGACCATAATACAACATGCACCTCCTTACATTGATTGCAATAATACATTGCCCAACGGCCTTTGATCAACGAGCAGTATGATCACTAACCAACATCATTACCACTAGCATACACTACCACCACCACCACTTGCAAAACCATTACTAATACTATTCACTAGCCATATGTCAGCAATAGTATTACCTCTTACTCTACCATCAACAGTATTACCACCTGCCATACTGCTACATGGTTTCACGTAACATATAACTAGCAAATAATAGTGTTGCAAGAACTCTTATTCTGCCATTGTTAACAGTTTTGCCTTTATTACAAAATAAACATCTGAACAGCTGAATATCTGACTTATCTCAGTGATGCAATTGTTGACAAATGATTTACTGCAAGTGTTAAAATTGCCAGATGCCAAAATAATGAGAATGATTAAGCTAGTATATTTTATGTATGCCATGGACCAAGCCATTACCTATATTTGTCTCCCTTGCTCAGGGTGACAGATGATGGTTGGAGAAAGGAAGGAGATTGTTTGCAGAGAAAGTGAGAAAGTTGAAAAAAAAAACCCCATTGAATTAAAAGTTTGCCCTTTCCCAGTGACAACAAACAGCTTGTGTGTTTGATTTCTGCTTACTGGAATGCCACTGTCTCTAGCAACAATGTGCAAAGTAAATTTTTGTTTAGTGTCCGCAGCAATGTCATACCAAATTATATTTTCGTTGAGTGGAAGTTTGCCTGTCTCAGATGATGACATACAATGTTACAGTTCCATTAAGTAGAAGCTCACCCATCCCCAGCAGTGATGAACAGCATGAGGTAATTAACCACTGAAAAAATATATTTGTTGCAATTTTTGTTTGCTTGTAAGGGTTTTAGATGCATAAGAACATTTACATGTCTGGCCATAGGTGTGAGTGATAAAGCATGTAATGCGCAGTCTATGGTATTGTGATTTCTAATCTATCAAGAGTTATTATTTAATCACAACATATTTTTACATTCTTCACAAACTAATTTTTCTTTTGGTTTTACAGTGGAGCTATGATTTAGTAGCATCTATAGTCAAAATAGCACAGTCAGTGCTAAGGTTGTGGTGTTTGTTCTCACCTAAACATTCCCCCGTATGAGTGTTGAAAAAGCCAGCATTTGCTGCCACAATACAATTGCGTGACATGGCTGATTCTTGCACTGTTGCTCTCTGTTCAGATCCATTCCTGCATGTTCCAGGGTGCTTGGGCTCCAAGATGGAAAAAGTTTGGAGTGGATTGAATACCCTCTGGTACCGGAAAACAATCTCGCGCTGTTGGTAGAGATACTGACCAATTTTAGCAAGTTTGTGTTGGATCTCCACCACAGGCACTGCTGCAGAAATGTTTTTGTGTACTGGGTGCAGGGAATAGGTAGTGTTACCATAGCGAACATGCTGACACTTGACAGTGTCTCGCTGACGCCGGTGAAGTGGGCCATGGTGGGTGAGGTAAGGCTGCAGCAGATCAAGTTCCAATGTGGAAGAACTACTGCCACACAGAGAAAAACAAATGGTGACAAGCACAAGTGAAAGGTTCTAATGGAATCTTCACTATCAGTGCTAAATTCAAAAAAACAATCTAAAACTTGAGTAAACAAATCGTGACTGGCCTTGTTACTGGGAATGATCCTTGTGCAGATATTTATTGGGATGGTATGCACTACAAAGTATATCTGGTGTCAATGTGACAGGTGGCTCTAATGAAGTGTACTGTGTCAAAAAATAGTTTCAGCCCCCATGTCTAAACATTCTTTTGCAGGATAGTGACAGTTTTTTAAAAATTAAAATGCCATCCAAATGTCACAATCCTGAAGATGACTGAAAACACAACAAAAAAATTCTCACTTTAAATAATTATGCCTTTAGTAGACTACACTACACACACAACAATAGGCGGTTCTTTGGTCCACTTTGTTAAGAATGAATAATAATAACAATAATAATAACCAGTAAAGACATAATGTTAGCTTCAAGCAATGATGGGGTTCCATTCCCTGACTCTTATAAGCGTTAATAAAATCATAATTGCTGAGATACTGGAATCAGGTGAATGCTCCAAAGAGATGCTGCTGCTGATTCATGTACCATATACAAAACATGAACCTGCATATGGACGGGTGACGCCTGCTTAAATCTAATGCAAATGAGTGGTTTACCTTTGGCTTTCTTCTGAGGGATTGAAGTTTGAAACAGATGATCTGACTAGCTGCACTGACCATAGCCACATAAAAAATATATACACCCACAAGGACATTGAAAATACAACATTACGGTGTGCGTCTGCTCAGAATAAGAAACAGAAGGTCACACCTCTAATAAAACATTGACACTGAAACAGGAACTTGCATTTCTGAAAATGCTGCTTGCAGACGATACTCTTGCAGCAGTTTTCTGATATCGTCCCTTGTGAGTTTTCATTAAAAATGTAAGATGGTAATTATAATCATCTATAAAAGAAATTAAGTTTCATAAATTTCCAGATCTGGTGGAACAAGAAGTATCAAGACTGTTCACATGAAATAAAACCAGGATGAGCAACAGCTGCAAGTACAGTCTTTGGCTTTCGGCTCTCCTGTAGAGAGAAACCATGAAAGATGGTATATCGTCAGCTGCTTCCAACGTTAAGAAAAATCAAAACATACCTTTCCTTGTCAATTTGGTCTCTTTGATTTAATAATCCAATTTAACATGTGTTATAATAAATGTTTTAGTCAAAATACTTGATAATAGTAGGGTTATGTTTCAATTGCTTGTGTTGTGGCGAATTCACACCGCAGCATGGCGACAACACCTGCAATGACTTTCAGGACAGTTTTGTTTCAAGCATTCAATCGAAATTCGGGTATCTTAAAACACCAGTTGGAGAGTGCAAGGTAACACAATTGAGTAACAAAAAAAAAATAAGTCGTGAAAAATATATTTATGCACGGGCGTGTTCAAATTGTTATCCTATTGCTATCCGATAAGTAGGGCCTACAAACTGAAGGTTTCAGCAGCATTTTTAGTGTAATACTAATTGAAGCAATACTAATGCATAGTAAGTAATTCAATTTCGAGTAATACTAGTACTGAGATATATTCCTAATCCAGTAATCTGTCGATTAATAGTAATAATTGTTGTTAAATTTAGTAGAGAAGCGAGTGGGTGATTGGTGAATACTTAACCTCTTTCGGCGCTGAATTAAATGTAGGGGCCTACTTTTAAATGACGTTGCAAGTTTTGTGTGCATATATAACTTATGGGTATCCAGCATTGTCTGGACAGGCTGTCGGCACTTGTAGTAGTAATAGGGACTGGCTTTGATTGCCTAAACCTCCTGGCCTTTTGATGTCCCCTCATGTAAAACTCTCCATGTATGTTAGGTATTTTCGGTCTGAGCCTTTATTTTTCGTCAAAGCTGTAGAAAAGATCTATAAATTTGTGTGTGTCTCCTAGAGTTCTTAAATCTATTCAGATTTAGTGCTTGTTTGATGTTAGCTGGAAGTGAGTTTCAGTTGCAACTCTCTGAGAAAAATATGATTTGGGTTTGTTACAACTTTAATGAAGACTTTTCCTTCAGAATTTCGAGTGATGTTAGTTTGTGGTGAGGAGAATAAAACGTTCATATCAAGGTCAATATATCCATGAAATATGTTAAACACTTGAATAAGGTCACCCCTAATCTTCCTAATCTTTTTTGTTTAAGACCTCTCACTCCCATGCGTTCAATGTTTTATCCACATACAACGACACACCTCTGAAGTGATTATTATTCAAGAACATATCATAATTGGGAATACTATATTTTGCTTGAGTATACCCCACAGAATTTTCAGTTAATGCTATATTACTAGGTTTTAGTTCAGCCATCCTTGCAAGAAATGTAGACCAGATCAGAGGGTATAGCGAGGGCAGCGGGTTGGGAGGGAGGGGTGAGTGAGTGACACCGTCTATCCTTTCAAGGGGAGATAAACATTACAATGTTGCTGGCCTCCCCTGCGCATGCTCTTTTTAACTTTGCCTCTGCCTCTCTTTCTCTCACTGGGGTAACCTCTGAAATTATGTTTTCATTAAAATTTGCTCTGCTTAGTAGGCTTGTTAGTGTTGGAGCCACCAGTAAATCTTATAGCTGGTCAAATTAACATTAAAATAAAGATTCTTTGGAGCAAAACATGCAACCTTTCAGTAGACAAAAAAGACTGCCCGACAAGGTAAGGATTCAACATGTGGATTTGCATAAGTATCAAGGGAACATACAAGGCCACAGTCTGCCTTATATTACAAAATGATGTGGCAGTTGCAATACTGCTGGGAGCAACTACTGCCTTCATATGTTTCATTATCCCATTTGTCATTCTATAGATATAACATGTGCATGTTATGTTGCATGTGTCTGTGTGTGGTTCTTATTATTCTGCATACTTATTTTTCTTGACTGCAAGTGGTGCACATACGATCTGTGTGTGCTTTGACTCTGTATTACATTATCATTTGCTTTTGTGTAAAGCACATTGAGTCTGCTCTATAGTGGAGAATTGAGCTGTATAAATAAGCTTTTTATTATTATTATTACTTAAAGTTTTAATAACACTGCCACATTGGATCTACACTGAGGAAATAATGTGCACTGTCAGAAAATAACAGTCATAGGAAGGAGGTGATGCACCAGCACTCAGTTCTGACCATTAATGTATGTTAATATTTGTTAACATAATATTGATGTATGTGCCCCTTTAGAGTGATTTGGCAGCATTTTTAATGTTTGGTTATTACATTGATAGGTGTATAGAAGCACTGTGATATTGTATGTTGTTAAAGTGAATTTTTGGTCCGATTTCAGAGTACTCTACGTTCATCAACAGAGTCGAAGCAAAGGTTCGTCACAGTACAAGTATGGTAAACCCTGGCACGTAAAAAAGGCTAACCACTCCATACGGGATGAAAATCTAACAGCACAAAATGAAGAGTTTGTCAGAGAAGTCATTCATGAAACCTACACACAACATCCTAGTCCATTACGAGAGGAACCCTGGCCAAGGGAAGAATATAGAAAATTGTGAGTATATGTGTACATACAGTGCCTGCCTCTGTTCACTCAACACCCATTTTTGCCTTTGTATCACCTTCTAAAAATATAAGATAAGATAATACTTTATTTGTCCCGGAGGGCAATTTAGTGGCAGCTCGATTAAAAAAAAAACCAACGCATTAGTATGCACCAAACAGACTTCCACATTCATGTTTCATTCATTCGCACAGCACCATTCAAAAGACGCACGGCTGAAACAACGAAGGACAGCCGCAGTCTGTTAGTCCTGCATGCAGGCATACAAAATCGTCGGCCCGATGGAAGCTGGACAAAATCTCTTGACAGCACATGCCTGTCATCACGAAGGATTGCAGACACTTTCAGAAATGTCTGCCTGTTATATACTCTGGGCTGTCCCAATGACTTAGCAGGTGGATACCACACGATGTAGGCTGCTCTTGTTCTTCGCCGATATGCTGTCATAGAAACATATAAACAAGAAGGACAGCACGCTTTCTATGTGCAATCTGTAAAAAAGCTGAAGAAATTGGTGGGAGACAGAGAAAGACTTCAGCTTCCAGAGAAGGAAGAGGCGCTGCTGAGCCTTCTTCACGACAGCTTGGGTGTTGACATCCCAGCAAAGTCGCCTGTTGAAGATGGTGCCCAGGTATTTAAAAACAGAAACAATATCCACCTCCTTGTCGTGGATGACACTCACGGGACTTGGTGGAGAATTCTGACAGAAATCAAAGACCATCTCTTTGGTCTTACATTAAGTTCTAAGAAATTGTCATCGCACCAGGCAATAAATTCTTCCAAAGCTACACTGTGTTCACTTTACACCTCACTGTAAATGTTGTGCAGAAAACTTTGATATAATGTAATCTTTTCTGTAAAATAATCTGTTGTCAGTACACGGAGGTGTGGTGTTCTGGGCATCAAACTAGGTATGGTACCCCAGTGGACGAAAACTGGAGAGAAAATCACCACAACCCTGGTGCAGGTAAATCACAATTTTTTTTTTTTTACTTGGCAAATAGGACTTGAAGAGACTAGAAGCTGGGTGCAATTCTGTGTTAGCTGGATGCTTGTGCATGGCGATTACATCTGCCCCATGGCTGGTAATCGCCAAGTAGAAATACTGCATAAATGGTGTTTAGGGTGGATAGAAGCTTCCCCACGTCCACCTAGCAGTGATTCGTACACAATTTATTAGGGTGGGTACAAATGGTTGAAAGAGGGGGCTCAGTTCTGCCTTCTATCAGCCACATCCTAGATGTGATGAACCACTGCTACAATTGCTATTAACTGCGCTATGTGGTCTTTAACTTAACCTTTTTAAGTAGCTGAAATAATAATGGGTGGCTTATCATCTACTCACTATACCAACAAATTTGTTGGAATAATTTTAAATCTTCTGAAATAAAGCCATCGAGCTGATGTGAAAACTGACTATATATATATATCTAAAAAGCATGTCACAGGTTGTGTTGGTGATGCACAGTTTTTATGAGTTCTACACTTAAAGGTTCTTTTAATTAACATGTGCCAGATCTTAGACAACCATGTCATTCGCTACACACCACCTGAGGAAGCAGAAAAGACAGCAGGCTGGAATCCATTCTGGAGAAAGTATGGGTCTGTGGTTGTTGGAGCACTTAGCTGTGATCCACGAGAGGTAGGACCTGAACAGCTCATTAGGCTGGACGTAAAAATGGAAGAGGCAGTTGTAATATGTCTTACTGAATGTCTGGAATATGCATACACTTCATCTGTTTGTTTTTGTAGGATTTGTAGAAATACTATTTTGTGTAGGTCAAGTAGAAATAAGTACATGTATAACAAGTTTTCACTCTTAAAACAGTTGAACTAGATCATTTGTGTAGGACAGATAAAAACGTGTTGTTTTAGGACCAGTTGAAATACATCATTTATATACAAAAACTTACAAGAGATCCTTTATTTTGAAGAGAAAGAAATACACAAACAAGTGTTTTATCTGTTAATCATGTAGAGAAAAAAGATTTTCAAGAGCAGTATCAGCCAGCTAATGGCAAACATTTAGACAGCAGTATCAGCCAGCGTGTCAGACAAATGTTTAGTATCAGTCAGCTTATCAGATGTTTAGATAGCAGCATCAGCCAGTTTATCAGACAAATGTTTAGTATCAGTCAGCTTATCAAATGTTTAGATAGCAGCATCAGCCAGTTTATCTGACAAATGTTTAGTATCAGTCAGCTTATCAAATGTTTAGATAGCAGCATCAGCCAGTTTATCAGACAAATGTTTAGTATCAGTCAGCTTATCAAATGTTTAGATAGCAGCATCAGCCAGTTTATCTGACAAATGTTTAGTATCAGTCAGCTTATCAAATGTTTAGATAGCAGCATCAGCCAGTTTATCAGACAAATGTTTAGTATCAGTCAGCTTATCAAATGTTTAGATAGCAGCATCAGCCAGTTTATCTGACAAATGTTTAGTATCAGTCAGCTTATCAAATGTTTAGATAGCAGTATCAGCCAGCTTATCAGACAAATGTTTAGTATCAGCCAAGTTATCAAATGCTTAGGTAGTATAAGCCAGCTCATCAGACAAATGTTGGCATACAGTAAGGGGTTAGGTATAGGTATAATAATAGTAGTAATAATAATAAACTTATAGCACGATACATGAGGTGATGTGAAAGCTCACTGTAGTGTAGAAACTAGACACCAGAAAAAGGCTACAGTAAATTTCAATCTTCTTCAAAGACAAAGATGTAGAAAGCCCCATGCTGTTTCTGGAATGTCAGTCCCGGTAGTTATAGTCTTTGCAAACCAACTTTTGTCAGAACTTTAATTTCATAAATGGTTAAACAGTAGAAGTTCCTTGTCAACCATTGAGGCTTATTGTCTTTTGATTTTCTAGTTCAAGAAGTCCTACAACAACTTGTTTGCTGAAGCTGGTGTCCCTCCCAAAAGGAAGTTGACCCGGTTTCTTGTAACACCTAATGCTGCCATTCAGCCTGGTATGCACGTTGACAACACTGATGATATCACTCATTTTCTACCTCTTCAAAGACAACACTCAGCACTAGCTAGCATTGGCTTTAGATCATTTATACGAGTTATGCTCACTGTATTCTTTGTGTCGGCGACTACTTCTGTTTGCAATTTAGTTTTGTGGACCATGAAATGTTAAGGGAGGTGTTGTTGAGTTTGTTATTTTTGATCTTTTTTTGTCACAGTAATGTTTATTGCTGTTTTAAGCTTACAAAATAACATTAAAGCTACTGAAATGGTGAGATGATTTATTTATTTATTTTTTTTAGCTTTTTTACTTTGTTTGGCAGTGAGCAGTGGTTCTGTTTACATTTTATTTTGAACTACCTTGCTCATGTTGTTACAGGTACACCACTGACTGCAATGCACTTCCGAGTTGGGGATTACGTTGATGTTCAGGCAAAAACGTATGTAACAGTTTGTTTTTGCACATTTAAATACTTGTGACTGGGAGTGTTTCATCTGAATGACATAGATGAGTAGCAGTGGAGCCTGGTGTGATTTCTTTAGTTTGCTTGACCAGTCAGAGCTGACAAATCTTTTGACTTTTTTTTTGCAGTGTAGACTACGGGTTCCAGGGTGTCATCAAGCGCTGGGGTATGAAGGGAATGCCTGCCTCTCACGGCGTCACTAAATCTCACAGGAAAATGGGCAGCAGTGGTGGTGGGAGGGTGAGCTGTGGCCCTTTGTTGTTTAGTTGCCTCTTATTCTTACTCACCTGACAATGTAACAGCATCGACTTTGTAGCCCAAATGATAAATGATTATTTTTCCACAAAATTTGCCACACGTTGATGTCTAAATAAACGGCATGCAAGTCAGGGATGAGCATGTCACATAACCAGTAATTAGAAATTATATTTCATCCGGTGACAAATGCTTGGGACAGTTGTTTTATTTGAAAACAGTCTGGTAGAAGATTTACTTTGTAGCCAGACTTGAGACAGTGAAGCAGCAGGTAGCATGAACCCACACAAAGCTGAATTTACTTGAGTCTCAAGGTCCTCATCATACTTGAAACTATTCACAATTATCATGGGAGAGTCAGAGGGTCCACATCATATGTGAAAATACTCACAATTATCATTTGCTCACTTGATGGTAAAATCACTTGAGATTAGTGGCCTCCTTTTTGCTCACTGTGATTGCCAGGTCCACTTGTTGCTTGAGGGATTAGCTGCTGGTGGTATTTATTGGTTTTTGTGCAGTTATACAACAATGCACTTTGCTTTTATTGTATATAGCAGAGACTCATTGTTCTTGTACTGCTAGCAGGGGTCTTACAAAGCCTTGTAAGGAAATTATTACACTACAGGGTTGCAATTTTGGCAAAACAGATTTAAAGAGGTTTCTTGTTTGATTTTGTTGTTTTCAGGAAAAATCTGGAGTCTGGAAGGGAAAAAAGATGCCTGGGCATATGGGAGACATGCTTCGAATCTCGAAAGGAATACGGGTATGACAGCATCTGTTTTTATTTTCATGCTCTCAGAATGAATCAACATCAGCATGGTAGAATAAAATGTGTTTGCACATGAAGAAGTACATGTATGTGTGCATGACAGTCTGTGCACTGTGCTTGCTGTCATTTTACTTTTGCATGTTTTAGTACCTTGCATGGAAAAAGTTGTGTGTTAACATTCACTTGGTTAGTTTAACATTATTGTGTCGAACTTGGTTGAAACTGTCAGTGTACAAGCACCTCTGGAAAATATTGCAGATCTGGAGGATCAATACCAAGTACAATGTACTTTACCTCCATGGTCCCTCCGTTCCTGGCAGCACACACACCTACGTTCGTATCTATGACACCATCTTACCTCACAAACGCCCAAACCCTGACGACCATCCACCTATGCCTACCTGGTTTGAAGAAGACAGTGAAGAGCATCATCCTGAGGAACAGTGGGATGAGGAGTTATTTACCTTTACAGAGCCATCCATTCAGTATGAATGAAGGAGGGTGAGGAGATTTTGCAGTTTACAAAGACATCTGTGTTTGGTGTGCAAGTTCCCTTTGCGCACTCCTAGCCACCTGAGAGACAGAAATCTTCACTGGTCAGCTTATATTGACTGCCTAGGTGAACTAGGATTAGGTGGACTTTGAGGCCTCGTCATTACCTGATGATTTCTCATTGCTGTTGAGTCTGTGGGAGAGGTGTTGCTGGTTTCACATCATAGCTAAATTTGATGGATGACCAGGTAGCCTGCATATATGCTTGTAATCATGACATGTTGGAGATGTCTGTATGAAGACTGTTTGAAATTAATGAATGTTTTTGTCTAGAGAGTAGATAATAGAATAATATAAATTTCATCAAGTTTTTTTAAATCTTAGAGCAAGAAATGTTTAAGACCTTGCAGATATTGGGGGAAAAAGACCCCACAATTTACTTACAGCACATGGCTTATCTGTTGATAAATAAATGAAGGCCTCAGGCTTGTTTGTTTTCCATCAGTTGCTATGTGCAAGTGGTGTGACCTAGACTGACAAATCGGGTAATGTGTATGTGTAACAGTGGAAAGGGAGATGAAAGGAAAGGGCTGGACATGGGGTCGCCTGGAGCGAGTTTCAGCCGATCGACATCAGTGGCGGGCTCTGGTTGAGGTCTTATGTGCAACTAGCACAAAGAGGATTGATTGATTGATTGAATGTGTATGTGTGTGTGCATGCACGTGGGTGCTTATTTATTTTTCTTGTACAGCGCTACAGACATTTACATCTCATTCTCTGGATCTCAGTATATATATATATATATGTGTACACCCCTAATTTATATGTATGCTGTTGGAAAATGGACAGTAAAAGTGAGCAAATTCAGTAACACCCTCTTGTGTGGCTGACGTGGTCAGGCCTGTGCTAAGGCACCATGTAAGGCCAGCACTGCAAGTACTAACAGGCATGTACAGTTGTAGTGTGAGCATACGCAATGGCAAATCTCCTTAATGTTGACATGGGTGAAAGCTGGGTGAAATTTGATCCAATAGTTGATAACATTCTAGAAGTAAATACTTGTTAAACACAACTTTTTTATGAAAAAGGAATTTTCTTATATCTCTAGAATACAATCATTATCAAAATTTGGACAAATAACAACAAATGGCTGTTTTCTTGCAGTGCAATTTGCTGGATCATATGATAGGTTGGGTGACCAGTGTCAACAATCCTTTAGAAATGAAGTCCATTTAGCAGACATGCTTCCTGCACTAGCAACACTCACTTGTCATTTTGTCCGTTTTGTTGATGTTTAATTTAAGATGGACGGATATGCTTTGAAAGGGAGGAAAAAAACTAGGAAGTTTGCATCAGCAAAGTCTCTTGTGCACTATTCGACAGTTTAAATTATAATATTTATAACATCTGATTTTGTTCCAGAACACATACTAGATTGAGGGTTTTGTTTTTTTGTCTTGTGACTTCCTGGAATAGTCACACGAAAGCATAAATTTTAATGGAGTAAGGGGTGTGCAAAGCTGCAATGCAGCTAATTTGCAAGCTCCATTCACTGCTTCTCCTTTGTGCAATTGGTTTGTGAACACAGAATCCTTGCCTGCTTCTTCTTGACCCGCTTGTATTCTGCTGTCCCTCAAATAGTTTGCTATCCAAAGAAAAACGGTTCCTGCTGCCTGGAGGACTTGATGTGCATGGAGGTCCAGACAAGTGATGACCGAGTAGTGGCAAGATGGTCGCCATCGCGTCAGGCTGGCTTGTAGGCTGAGGTGAAGGGTCACACCAGACTTTGCGTCGCTGCCGGCCCACTTCTAGTCGCTGCCAGGATTTTTCTTGAGGTGTCGGAGCAGCAGGCGACTGGCTGGTATGTACTGACCGCACTAGTGACAGCAACAAGCATTTGTTCAGTTTGTTATGCAACGGCAGCTCTAGCAATGACACGGCTTTGGTTTATTTCTTATAAAGGTTTTAGTAACAGAAGAAACAACACACATTTGTTCTATTGTCGAATAAAACCTCTGAAGGAATGTTTAAGTTCGTTTGAAGGATCTTTGTCATTAGCCCAAAAATCTTCAACATTGTGGCGCCTCTCAACCCCCATTTTCCTCCCACACGCTCTCCCTCCTTTTGAAAACATCGGGTTAATTCAAACCCTTATAGGACTTGCCCAGGTGTGGCGCTCACCTTGACATCAAGCACGGAAGTCAGGTCTCGAACCCTAAAGAACTTGGCGTGGTTGTGTGGTGTGAACATGTAGCGTTTGCCCTTGAACGTGCCGTCATTTTCGCCAACTGTAACAGTCACGTGACACGACCTGCAGTTCAACCCTCTCATGATATTTCTATTTGAATAAGTGAACAAACTTTTCCCTTGCTCGCCTTACACACGGAAACAGGCGTTATCTCACTCACGTGATATGTAGAACTGTATCATGCAACAATATGGATGCCACATACAGACGTCAACAAGATCAGTTTGAACAGCACCAGACAGTGATTAGAGGCACCAGACACTGATTAGAGGCACAAGACACTGTGATTAGAGGCACCAGACACTGTCATTAGAGGCACCAGACACTGATTAGAGGCACAAGACACTGTGATTAGAGGCACCAGACAGAGTGATTAGAGGCACCAGACACTGTGATTAGAGGCACCAGACAGAGTGATTAGAGGCACCAGACACTGTGATTAGAGGCACAAGACAGAGTGATTAGAAGCATCAGACACTGTGATTAGAGGCACCAGACAGAGTGATTAGAAGCACCAGACACTGATTAGAGGCACCAGACAATGATTAGAAGCACCAGACGGTGATTAGAAGCACCAGACACTGATTAGAGGCACCAGACACTGTCATTAGAGGCACCAGACAGAGTGATTAGAGGCACCAGACACTGATTAGAAGCACCAGACACTGATTAGAGGCACCAGACAGAGTGATTAGAAGCACCAGACGGTGATTAGAGGCACCGGACACTGATTAGAAGCACCGGACAGAGTGATTAGAGGCACCAGACACTGATTAGAGGCACCAGACACTGTCATTAGAGGCACCAGACACTGATTAGAGGCACCAGACACTGTGATTAGAGGCACCAGACACTGTCATTAGAGGCACCAGACACTGTGATTAGAGGCACCAGACACTGATTAGAGGCACCAGACAGAGTGATTAGAAGCACCAGACACTGATTAGAGGCACCAGACAGAGTGATTAGAAGCACCAGACGGTGATTAGAGGCACCGGACACTGTGATTAGAGGCACCAGACACTGATTAGAGGCACCAGACAGAGTGATTAGAAGCACCAGACGGTGATTAGAGGCACCGGACACTGTGATTAGAGGCACCAGACAGAGTGATTAGAAGCACCAGACGGTGATTAGAGGCACCGGACACTGTGATTAGAGGCACCAGACAGAGTGATTAGAGGCACCAGAGAGTGATTAGAGGCACCAGACAAGAGTGATTAGAGGCACCGGACACTGTGATTAGAGGCACCGGACACTGTGATTAGAAGCACCAGACGGTGATTAGAGGCACCGGACACTGTGATTAGAGGCACCAGACAGAGTGATTAGAGGCACCAGACAGAGTGATTAGAAGCATGGTCGCTACCTTAGTGATCCACCAAGAACCCCTTGTGGCAACAGTCAAGCGGAGCAAACTTGTCTGTTTTGGTGAAGCTCTGTCTGAGAGCGTCCTTTGGGATACTGTGAATGATAGTCAACGCCGAGGTGGAAAAGAGAGAGAGAGAGAGAGAAAGTTGCTGGCAAACTGACGAAAAGGTGGAACTGGCCAGGCCATGCAGGACTAGCTTACCACCTCTCAAAAAAAAAAAAAAAAAAAAAAAAAAAAAAACAGAAAAAGGTATCGGTGGCGATCTTTGGCAGCCGCTGCGTTGTCTCTCCCTGGCCGAGAAGCATGGGATCGTGGGATCATAGGATCATGAGATAAACAATAATGAACGAAGTGTTTATAGAGATGACAAAGGTACTCACTGGCGTCGTCCAGGCGGAGGCCAACGTAGGTCGCGGTGTCGTGCGTCTCGTTGTCTAACTGGCCGATGTATTTGACCAGCCCAGTGTACACCACGGCTTGGGCTGCACACACACACACACACTGTACTGTATATGACCGCACAAAGTATTTTGTCATGAAAGACCTATTTTTGACTTGATCATTTGCTCACAAGACACGGAGCTGCTTTGATTCCCCAGTCTCCCCCAGTCTTTCGTGGTTTACCTAGAGGAGGTGATCAGTGCTAATGACTGAAGCCATCATTCGTCTACTTAGAAAAGCCACTGATGCCTTTAGGTTCTTTTCTTACAAACCGGATGCGAGTAGACTGGAGAGTTCCAGCTGTCCTTTTCGCAAACGACTATTTAAATAAGACACAAGCAGCTTCTCGTCTGCCATCTTGGGTGGTACTCACGCTTCTTGCGGCCGTAGCGCGGTGGTTTCTGGGTGATGGTGAAGATAACCCGGTCCCCGATGGTCACAGCGGCCGCTAGGATTTCGTCTTTCTGGCGGGCGGTCAGCTGAGCTCTGGCCAACAGCTTGCCTTCACTGTCGGTGTCCAGCGAACTGCAGGAATCCACGTCACTTCCGTCGTTCATGACGCACTGCGCACCCACCAGCGCCGAGTAGGGGCGCCCGCCACGCTTGTGCGGAGCGAGACTAGAGTGCGCGCGCACCCACTGGGCGTCGCCGTCCTCAGCACCCCCTAGCGGGTAATCCAGCGAAGGCGGGTAGCGCGTGCCAACACGTGTTTCCGGTCGGTAGGTGATGGTCACGCCCTGGTGGCCGTTGGATTTGGCGGGGCGACACCTGGCGACAAGTCTAGCGTGATCGTTGACGGAGGCGCTGCGACGTACGGGGTGAACCACAGCCGTCTTGTTCGCTCTGCCCTCTGTCTTCCTGCTGGTGCTGTCCCCTAGCGGCCAGCGCTCCGAGAACTCGACATCTCCATTGTGCCGACTGCTGTCAGCACCCGCCTCCCTACCGCCGTCCTGCACAGACAAGACATCAGATCTTCCCTCAACACTGACATCAGATCTTCCCTCAACACTGACATCAGATCTTCCCTCAACACAGACAAGACATCAGATCTTCCCGCAGCACAGACATCAGATCTTCCCTCAACACAGACATCAGATCTTCCCTCAACACAGACAAGACATCAGATCTTCCCTCAGCACAGACATCAGATCTTCACTCAACACAGACATCAGATCTTCCCTCAGCACAGACATCAGATCTTCCCTCAGCACAGACATCAGATCTTCCCGCAGCACAGACATCAGATCTTCCCGCAGCACAGACATCAGATCTTCCCTCAACACAGACAAGACATCAGATCTTCCCGCAGCACAGACATCAGATCTTCCCTCAACACAGACATCAGATCTTCACTCAACACAGACAAGACATCAGATCTTCCCTCAGCACAGACATCAGATCTTCCCTCAGCACAGACATCAGATCTTCCCTCAACACAGACAAGACATCAGATCTCCCCTCAGTTACTATTGCTTAAAGCACTAGTGGGGTATAATTTTATTTTCTGGGTAAAGCACAGTGCAAGATACTATTTCCCCACTTCTGTCCTCGAGATAGACGCCTACGAATATCATCACACACAGAAAGAGGTCAGCAACAGACACGTCAGAATTGTACATGGACCCGTCAAAGCTACATGCAATGGGAGAGATGAGGCCGTAGGTTAATTATTCTTAGTTGACATCACGAGTCTGACCTCTTGTTGTGCATGTTGATGTTTGTAGGCGCGTGTTTCAAGAGCAGGTGTTAGTGAGTATATACATTGTATGGGGAAACAATATTTTGCTTTTTCTTTTACCCGGTCGTTGGCATAAAAAAGCACCCAACCTGAGCTTTCACTTCAGAGAGTCGGAAGGACAGACCTAGTCACCGGGTAGGACTCAGTCTACCTAATGTGTTGCTGGCATGATCATCCCATTCTCTGGACATTTTCATGGCTTGCTCCCTAATTTCTGGTACTTCCTGCTGTCTGGTGTGTAGGAGTAGGAGTGTGTGCACGTGGGTACGTGTGTGTTGATGCGTATATTGCATTATATATAAATACACACACACACACAGATATCTGGTGTGCCTTGCTATTTAATGTATATGTAATGTACGTTGTGTGTGTGTGTGTGTGTGTGTGTGTGTGTGTGTGTGTGTGATATATCAACACGTACCTGTGTGGGCCGTGTGGTCATCGGGGTCACACCACGCTGGTGATCGGCGAACTGTGATCCGTGGCCGTCAGACCTAGTGAACAAGTTGAAGTCAACGTTTCAGCGCCATGTTTTGTCTCAGGGAGAAAATCTCACCTACTACCGGTTTTCCTGTTTCAGTCTTTCCCACAGTTCCAGCCAACTTATATTTTTTGTATGATGTAGTTTTACATGAAGACCACTTTTCATCCCATTCGCGTCCAACACTACTTGTCCCTCCCCCCCTGCCTTCCCCCATACAGGGGATCAGATTCAAACGCTTGTGGCAACTCACTCAGCTTCTGGCAGAGAGGCCATCCGGGAAATGATCTGCGTCACCCTTTTCATCGCCTCGTTCTCGTCGCTTGTTTTGGACAGCTCCTCAATGATCTCCTGCAAGCAAGTGCAGAGCACACTCTCAGAACTAAGTAACCATAGCAATCGCGAGGCCAGCGGACAAGTACGGTGGCACCGTGACAGAATGAGGGTGACAATAACATGGAGTAACACAGTAACATCCAGAAGGAGGACCAGCAACGAGCTGAAAGCGAGGGTTGAAGGACTATACCTGCATACCCTTTCTCTCCCCACACATTCCCACCCCAATAATCTCTCAACCCGTGGCTGGGAGTGAGCAGTCGAGGACGCAGCGATGGCTGACCTTTGCCTGGTCAAGCGCCTGGCCTTTGCGCAGGAGCAGGGCGTCCTTGCCCGTGACCAGGCGTTTGAGTGACGTGACCTCGTGACGTGCCAAGTCCAGCTCGGTGCGCAGGTGCTCGCCCTCCGCCTCGCTGCCCTCCAGCTCCTGTGACGTCAGAGGACAGATTATTTCACTCATTCGTTTGTCCGTAGATGCAGCGGCCGACAAGACTCGCAACTTATTACATCACAACAAAGTATCACATTGTTAACATTATTAAACTTTCATACTGTTAGCAGCGGCGATGATGATGATGATGATGATGATGTCGACACCGAGACAGTGTTGGTGTCGTAGACTGGAGCTAGTAGACAATTAACTCGACCTGCAAGCGGGGTCATCAGAAATGAAAACAACGAAGAGATCGATGGCGATGTTGAGAAGACGAGGAGGCCTTGGACTCACCCGCATCCTGTCCCTGAACTGTCGGACAGCCTTGGCGGAGGCCGCCAGCAGCAGCGTCTTCTGTTCCAGCTCCTGCTTCAGCTCCTCGATCTTCTTGTTCCGCTCCTCGATGTCGTCCTTTAGCTGCGGGATCATCTCCAGGCCCTAATATAGAGCAAAGGACTTTCATACATGGACAGGGTCATGTGCAGGCTCCTGTATAGGGAGCAGAAGCTTCATCCATCGACGTTTATTAGTACAAGATACAAGATACAAGATGCGCTACAACCAACAGGATGACATTTACTTGCAATGAAGTGGTCTCGGAGATGGCTACTCACCTTTTCAATATTTTCATTCTTGACGAGGGCGTGGCGCACTTGCACTTTCAAATCTTCAATTCGTTGCTGCTGCTCGGAAATCTTCTTCTTGCATTGCTAGGGTGGAAAAAATATGAGAAACTGAGAAATAAATAGCGAACTGACATCTTCTGTAGTCTGCTCACTGTTCTCTCTCTCTTTACCACATCCGTCACACAAGGTTTCAAGCCTGCATGCCCACGCCAAACATTCTTACGGGAGACTAAAACAATAAGATACAGAAAAAATGGCCAAAAGCAACCGCCACCACATTTACTTACGAGTGGGAGAAAAGATCTGTCATGAAATCGCGACAAAACAAGACCCACACACCGAACAAACCTTTCTCTACATGTTGCATGATCACCTCTACACACCGTGAGAACACTTCGCTAGTCGTGTGTGAACATTTCTCTACATGTCTTGTGAACTACACTACACTACATCTACAGCAGGTATGGCCACAGACAAAGCCAGACTTACTGCCACTTCTTGACAGGAACTCTCGTACTTGTCTGTCAGTCTGCGGATCTCGCCCTCGCGCGCTCGGCACTCCTGCCTGTTACAGAAAAAGTCACAAGGTCACACTTCACGAGGCCATTGTCTAGCCATAGCTATATCCTGTTAGTGAAAGAAGTCACATCGTGACAAGGTCCTTGTCTAGCCATGGCTATATCCTGTTAGTGAAAGAAGTCACATCGTGACAAGGTCCTTGTCTAGCCATGGCTATATCCTGTTAGTGAAAGAAGTCACAACGTGACAAGGTCCCTGTCTAGCCATGGCTATATCCTGTTAGTGAAAGAAGTCACAACGTGACAAGGTCCCTGTCTAGCCATGGCTATATCCTGTTAGTGAAAGAAGTCACAACGTGACAAGGTCCCTGTCTAGCCATAGCTATATCCTGTTAGTGAAAGAAGTCACATCGTGACAAGGTCCTTGTCTAGCCATGGCTATATCCTGTTAGTGAAAGAAGTCACATCGTGACAAGGTCCTTGTCTAGCCATGGCTATATCCTGTTAGTGAAAGAAGTCACAACGTGACAAGGTCCCTGTCTAGCCATGGCTGTATCCTGTTAGTGAAAGAAATCACAACGTGACAAGGTCCCTGTCTAGCCATGGCTATATCCTGTTAGTGAAAGAAGTCACAACGTGACAAGGTCCCTGTCTAGCCATGGCTGTATCCTGTTAGTGAAAGAAGTCACAACGTGACAAGGTCCCTGTCTAGCCATAGCTATATCCTGTTAGTGAAAGAAGTCACAACGTGACAAGGTCCCTGTCTAGCCATAGCTATATCCTGTTAGTGAAAGAAATCACAACGTGACAAGGTCCCTGTCTAGCCATGGCTGTATCCTGTTAGTGAAAGAAATCACAACGTGACAAGGTCCCTGTCTAGCCATGGCTATATCCTGTTAGTGAAAGAAATCACAACGTGACAAGGTCCCTGTCTAGCCATGGCTGTATCCTGTTAGTGAAAGAAATCACAACGTGACAAGGTCCCTGTCTAGCCATGGCTATATCCTGTTAGTGAAAGAAATCACAACGTGACAAGGTCCCTGTCTAGCCATGGCTGTATCCTGTTAGTGAAAGAAATCACAACGTGACAAGGTCCCTGTCTAGCCATGGCTGTATCCTGCCTGAGAGATAAGGTCTCAAGGCCCTCAAGTCACTGTCCAGTCATTTCTACTTGTATCCTGCCTGTGGGAAAGAATGTAAGTGCACCTCACTACCCGCTAGGTTAAATAAGGGGAAGTGCATGTTTCAAACACGTATCTGTTAAATTTTTTAAAATATTTAATTGCACGTGACTTATTAATTATTAATAGCCTCACCTGCCCAATGCTTACGTTCTCCCAAAATACCAAAGGGTCAAAGTTTAAACCCAAGAACGAGACGAGTCACTGAAGACGTCTAGAAATTTAGTCAGTGACCTGATTTCCTCGAAGTGGATTTAAGGAAATCATCAAGCAAGGAAGTGAGGACAATGCTAATGTTGAGAGAGTGAGTGAGAGAGACAAAGATGGACAGGAGGAAAAACATCAAAGGGACTAAACTCACTGGCTATTTTCCAAGTTTCGTCGCGTTGACTCCAGAGTTAGCTCCGCTTTCTCGACTTCAGACGCTGTAGACAGACACGTGACCGATGACGCCATAACACCACGTGATGCAGGTGAAGTTATAGACAGAGCTGGCAGCAGAGGTTAGTTTTACATCATAATAGTCTAGCAATGGTCTCATCTATTATCTCTGAAATAGACGCGTGGGGTCGGGTACACAGCAGGAGGGTTGCTAGGAGACAGCCTTGACCTTACTGACCACCCACTATACACCGTCGGCCAGCCTCCCTCCTGTAGACTTTCCACACCACCGTCACCTCGCCCCCTCCCCCGCCCAGTCCCGTGTTTCAGAAGAGTTCTTGACTCACTAGAAATAAAATCTGGTATTCCCAGACACTCTTGGAGCCGAGCCATTGAAACTGCCCCTCGTGTCTCAGGCTCAGGACTATCTAACGGCGATGTTTCCTAGGTGATGCCTGTTACCTACAAGTCCTTAAAGACCTACCCGGTTAGTGACACATATATCTCGCTCAGAAGATTCCCTTCATATCACTTATTCTGTTATTCCTGCCTCGAAACACGACATCACAAGGTGAAACACGAATCTTGAGAAATGAAATAAAAACAATTTCCTCGTCTGTTCAAACCTCCATTTGGGCCCCCGAAGCCGCGTGTGACGTCAGTACCGGTAAATCATGGCTGACCACAGCATGGATGATACAAGTTGTCCAGACAATAACAAATCTGTAAAGCCCAAGTGCAGACATTGACACTATGGTGTCGTTTGTTGTTGAATGCACAGGCAACATAGTGACGGACGAAGTGTGCACACCTTTCCAAAGATTGATGGTTGAGAAGACAATAAATCAACATCGTGTTGTGTGTAGAGACTTCACTGCACCTACACTATTATTATTATTATTATTATTATTATTATTATTATTATTAAAATTAAAGTAGATTTATATAGCGCAATTTTCAATCCCAGAGTCGACTCAATGCGCTTTCCAAAAAAAAAAAAAAAAAAAAACAGATTGACACAGAAACCATGTTCAAACAAAGACCAAACTTATTAACAAACAATTATACAGAGACATTGCAACAAACAAAGGTACAAGGTAGAAAAAGAAAATACCGGACACAAGCATGAACATAACATCTAAAGGATAACATTGAGAGTCATGGTGTGGCGGAGTCTACACACTACACACTAATTACACTAATATAATATAATAATAATACTAATTATACTAATTATACTACACACTCCCCTGTCACAAGTGATCACCACTCTGCTCCGTGTCCCCCACTAATGTGTTTGCTGAAGAAGCAAGAGACTCTATGAGACACCACGAAAGTGTCTTCTTCCAGGGTCCGTGGCCTCTAAATACATGTTATAAGTTGTTGTTTCATCAAACAACACAGAGCACCTGCACCAACACCTTCATTTATGTCCACACGTACTTCAAGCTCAGTTTTTCAAGCCACATTATTCCAGTTAGGGGAAGCGGATGGCCGAGTGGTTAGAGCGCTGGCGTCCGAACCGAGAGCGCTTTGGTTCAATTCCCGATAGGCGCAGCATACTTTCCCCAGTCGACCCAGCTGACGGGAATGGGTACCTGACTCCAAAGAGGGTTGGGGAAGGTAAGGCAGCGAGGGAGAGGAGATGGGCACCCCCCTCGTGTAAAAGCTGGCCCCGAGAAAAGTGGGGTCTCTAACACCTCACTCCCCAACCACCTGAACAGGTTATGGGATGACCTTTACCTTTTTATTACAGCTGTGACCAGAGACACAATATGTTGTTAGTAACATCCACATAGTAAATGATAAGGAATCTCTGCAACAGCCTTCCCCAAGATATTTCTCTACTTTTCCATTTTTGTTTAAACTGTGCGGGTGAAAGTTTCTCATTTCTCTCTGTTATTTACACCAACAGCCGAATGAGCAGCTATGGCTGTCTGTGCCTTTAACTAAACATGCAAGTCAGTAAATTTTCACACTTGAGGCTATTGTATACGGACAATAAACTGTAATAGTCGCCTTCAGCCAGCAAACCTTGACAAACATTACCGATGCTTACCAAGTGGTACTGTGAACTCGTTCTTCGTCGTCTGGTGCCAGAGAATATTGTGTTTGGGGGTTTGAACCTCCACCACCCTCAGGTTCAAACATGTAAGTTTAAAACCTCGAGACTAGAGAACACCGCTCATTTGTCTTGACTACTACAGCACGATAAACCCAATGTATCTCCCCACCTTCTGGCCATTATAATCATAAACCTAACCCCATGTCCCCATGCAGCTGTAGACACATCCCTGATCCCTGTCATTGTTTCTTCATCTCCACAAGTCGTCCCTGGGATGGACTTGACATCAGTGCCAGCCAGTCATCCCTTGCAACATTCTACTGCAATTTCTGCTTTGTGATCATCTGGATGTTCTCCTGACGATTTGATGGACGTGTTTGATTATTGATGGACTCTGCTCCAGTCCATTGACTTTACATGTACATCTGTCTTACTGACATCTTGGTCTGTCAATGTCGTCCGACAGAAGAACGACCTGGGGCCAGTTGCACAACATGTTTCTAAGCCTTAAAACTGTTCTAAAGAAGCAAAATCTCTTCTTTGCCATTTTGATGCATTGCACAAGAACATACAAAAAATTGTACTGACAGGACGGACAGTCAGACTTCAACAACTTTATCTTACTTACAGCAGTTTTAGTTTTAAAAATTATAAAATTGTGGCGTGCACTTTAAACTAATTATCTAAATAGAGTTAAGGCCTAAAAGTGTCTAAAATTAGAAATGTGTTGTGCAACTGGCCCCTGGACTTCCATTAACATGACCACAGGAATTTTGTCTGCTTGTGGTTTTGTGTTTGAAATGCGCGGAGAGCCCGGCCTTGACTGGGACACCAAGCTATAAAATTATATTACATTATATACATTATTATTATTATTATTATTACCCACACACAGCATGGAAACCCCCGGTTGTGACGTCACACGTTATCCTCCTCCTCCTCCTCCTCATCATCATCATCGTCGTCGTCGTCGTCGTCGTCGTGATCTCTATGCATTTGCCGGAGTGAGTTTCAATGTGATGTGATTGCTCAGCTCGTACGGCAAAACTTTCATATCGGTGGTTTTACTATGTCACGGCGGGCTGTGCTATTTTGTGAGAGGGGAGAGCGGGTAGGATCGATATTTGAGAGGGGTGTGAGGTTGGGCGTTGGTTGGTGTTGTGTGTGATTTATGAAGTGGGGTTAGGGTTTGGGTTTGGGTTAGGGTTAGGTTTATGGGTGTGGGTTAGGGGTAGGGGTATGGTTAGGGTTTGGTTTATGGGTGTGGGTTAGGGGTAGGGTTAGGTTATATTGTAGTGAATTGTGCAGAGGACAAATGTTTAGGACTGGTCGAGTGATGTTATGGTGATTGACATAGAGGTGTGTTAAATTATTGGCTGGTTTTAGTCACGTGATATTTGGTGCGGGGGGGGGGAAGTTTGTTGGTTTGATTTCATGTTAGCAGACGATAGAAAGTCGAGAAGATTGAAGATGGCGAGTGTGCATGGAAATTTTGGGAAAATTTGTGGTGCAGTTGTGGATTTCAAGGAAAAGTTGAGAGGTGAAGAGTCTGGAAAGTACAGCAGAAAGAAGTTTAGAATTTACGGAGAAGTGACAAGGTGGTTTGTGTTGAGTTTAGTGGAAGACTTTGATTTGTTTTTTGAGTTTGTACATGAATGTGGAGGAATAATTCGAAGAAGATGGGGAAGGCGACGTCAGGAAAATTTTTGTTCATTTCTGGATATTATTTCTCGGAATAATTGGAGGGAGGATTCGGAGAAGATGAAGGAGACGATATCAGGGAGTTTAGCGAGGACAGAGAGAGCAGAAGATGAGTGACGTAATAGTGACGTCACTAATTTGCATAGCTCCGCCTACAGGTCAGCCATTTTTGTTATGGCGTCGCAAAACCACCTATAAGAAAGCTGTTCCACTCGTACTCTTTGTGGCAAAATGGATGACCCTAAGGTCATGGATGATCTACTCTCGTTATGTCGCCTGTCGCCCAACACTGGTGTTGGATGTATGGTGGCGAGAGAACGAGTGCAGACAGTATATAGCCTAGTCTCCCCAAGTCATTCACTTACTTCAGGTATTTCAGTTCCAGGGGACTGACTTACGAACGACTCCTACCTCTGATCTCCAGGTTTCTCACACGATCCTCCAGCTGTGAGTTGGTCCTCTCCAGTTTCTCTATCTGCTCCGTCCTTCGCTTGATTTCCTGGCGCAGTTTCTCACAAGACTCGTTGGCTCGCTGGAGCTTGAGCTGCAACTCATCCACACTCGCCTGCAGCTCTTCTGCCTGCTGTTTGGAACTCTGAAACACACTCCGGACATTCACGACAGTGTTTGGTATTCTGAGACTAACTTTGGACCTGCAAGATAAAATGTTTTGGACTTGTGAAACAGATTTCCAACTTTCAAGACGAAATTTCACATCCTGCCCGCTCATGCTCTCCAACTTTCTCTGCGCGTCTGCACTTTATTTTTTTTAAGCAGGTAAGTGAAACATTCCAACATGAAATATTTTAGAGATTTGTTGTAGCCGGACTGAAGACAATAGAAAGCGACTGGCTTCCTCACTCGGACTAACTCTGTGGTCCTAGCCCCAGTCAGTCCCTTCCTCTTGAGGGTTCCAGGGAAGAGGACGAAGTTCCCAAGGAGAATATTCTGCTAACATTCTAGCTCTCGTTAGTCGGGTGTGTTATATAATGTGATACCTCACCTTGTGTTCTTTTTTCCCATCTTCTACCATACACCCGCACTTAGCCGACCTTGGAATTCACAAAAGACCTGCTTTTTCCCAAACAAAAGTGTGTTTTCTCCGGTGCATTGTTCAGCTCCACGGATCTTCATGTGTGGTCTGCTGTGTTACAACTACGGACGACACAAGTTCTTTTGCTCTAGTGATACCCGTTCATCTCATTCACACGACGAGGACACACGCACATCACACTAGCACTCGTGCGGACTGAGACCCTCACACAGGTAAATAATTCAAAGACATAAATTTTATTGACATTATTTACACATATATCTACTATTATTTCTATCCTAACACACCCATACCTAGGAACAGAGCCAATAACACCTAACATCTAACTCTCTGGGGGGGAGGGAAGATAGGGGGGTTGACCGACGAGCCACTGTCTAGCAGCAGGACCATATAAGCACCTTGCGTATGAGGTGATGTTAACGAGTCTTCATACTGTCACGCCATACAGTGATACAGTGATACTGACCTGAGTGTGACTCGGTGGAGAGTGTATATGAGGGGATGTTAACGAGTGTTCATACTGTCACACCATACAGTGATACTGACCTGAGTGGGACTCGGTGGAGAGTGTATATGAGGTGATGTTAACGAGTGTTCATACTGTCACACCATACAGTGATACAGTAATACAGACCTGAGTGTCACTCGGTGGAGAGTGTATATGAGGTGATGTTAACGAGTGCTTATACTGTCACACCATACAGTAATACAGTGATACAGACCTGAGTGGGACTCGGTGGAGAGTGTATATGAGAGGATGTTAACGAGTCTTCATACTGTCACACCATACAGTGATACAGTGATACAGACCTAAGTGTGACTCGGTGGAGAGTGTATATGAGAGGATGTTAACGAGTGTTTATACTGTCACACCATACAGTAATACAGACCTGAGTGTGACTCGGTGGAGAGTGTATATGAGGGGATGTTAACGAGTGTTCATACTGTCACACCATACAGTGATACAGTGATACAGACCTGAGTGTGACTCGGTGGAGAGTGTATATGAGAGGATGTTAACGAGTGTTCATACTGTCACACCATACAGTGATACAGACCTGAGTGGGACTCGGTGGAGAGTGTATATGAGGGGATGTTAACGAGTGTTCATACTGTCACACCATACAGTGATACAGTGATACAGACCTGAGTGGGACTCGGTGGAGAGTGTATATGAGGGGATGTTAACGAGTGTTCATACTGTCACACCATACAGTGATACAGTGATACAGACCTGAGTGTGACTCGGTGGAGAGTGTATATGAGAGGATGTTAACGAGTGTTTATACTGTCACACCATACAGTAATACAGTGATACAGACCTGAGTGTCACTCGGTGGAGAGTGTATATGAGGGGATGTTAACGAGTGTTCATACTGTCACACCATACAGTGATACAGTGATACAGACCTGAGTGTCACTCGGTGGAGAGTGTATATGAGAGGATGTTAACGAGTGTTCATACTGTCACACCATACAGTGATACAGTGATACAGACCTGAGTGTGACTCGGTGGAGAGTGTATATGAGGTGATGTTAACGAGTCTTCATACTGTCACACCATACAGTGATACAGTGATACAGACCTGAGTGTGACTCGGTGGAGAGTGTATATGAGGGGATGTTAACGAGTCTTCATACTGTCACACCATACAGTGATACAGACCTGAGTGTCACTCGGTGGAGAGTGTATATGAGGTGATGTTAACGAGTCTTCATACTGTCACACCATACAGTGATACAGTGATACAGACCTGAGTGTGACTCGGTGGAGAGTGTATATGAGGTGATGTTAACGAGTGTTCATGCTGTCACACCATACAGTGATACAGACCTGAGTGTGATTCGGTGGAGAGTGTATATGAGAGGATGTTAACGAGTGTTCATACTGTCACACCATACAGTGATACAGACCTGAGTGGGACTCGGTGGAGAGTGTATATGAGGTGATGTTAACGAGTCTTCATACTGTCACACCATACAGTGATACAGTGATACAGACCTGAGTGTGACTCGGTGGAGAGTGTATATGAGGTGATGTTAACGAGTGTTCATACTGTCACACCATACAGTGATACAGTGATACAGACCTGTGTGGGACTCGGTGGAGAGTGTATATGAGGTGATGTTAACGAGTGTTCATACTGTCACACCATACAGTGATACAGTGATACAGACCTGTGTGGGACTCGGTGGAGAGTGTATATGAGGTGATGTTAACGAGTGTTCATACTGTCACACCATACAGTGATACAGTGATACAGACCTGAGTGTGACTCGGTGGAGAGTGCATATGAGAGGATGTTAACGAGTGTTCATACTGTCACACCATACAGTGATACAGTGATACAGACCTGAGTGTGACTCGGTGGAGAGTGTATATGAGGTGATGTTAACGAGTGTTCATGCTGTCACACCATACAGTGATACAGACCTGAGTGTGACTCGGTGGAGAGTGTATATGAGAGGATGTTAACGAGTGTTCATACTGTCACACCATACAGTGATACAGTGATACAGACCTAAGTGTGACTCGGTGGAGAGTGTATATGAGAGGATGTTAACGAGTGTTTATACTGTCACACCATACAGTAATACAGACCTGAGTGTGACTCGGTGGAGAGTGTATATGAGAGGATGTTAACGAGTGTTCATACTGTCACACCATACAGTGATACAGACCTGAGTGGGACTCGGTGGAGAGTGTATATAAGAGGATGTTAACGAGTGTTCATACTGTCACACCATACAGTGATACAGTGATACAGACCTGAGTGTGACTCGGTGGAGAGTGTATATGAGAGGATGTTAACGAGTGTTCATACTGTCACACCATACAGTGATACAGTGATACAGACCTGTGTGGGACTCGGTGGAGAGTGTATATGAGGTGATGTTAACGAGTGTTCATACTGTCACACCATACAGTCATACAGTGATACTGACCTGTGTGGGACTCGGTGGAGAGTGTATATGAGGTGATGTTAACGAGTCTTCATACTGTCACACCATACAGTGATACAGACCTGAGTGTGACTCGGTGGAGAGTGTATATGAGAGGATGTTAACGAGTGTTTATACTGTCACACCATACAGTAATACAGTGATACAGACCTGAGTGTCACTCGGTGGAGAGTGTATATCAGGTGATGTTAACGAGTGTTCATGCTGTCACACCATACAGTGATACAGACCTGAGTGTCACTCGGTGGAGAGTGTATATGAGAGGATGTTAACGAGTGTTCATACTGTCACACCATACAGTGATACAGTGATACAGACCTAAGTGTGACTCGGTGGAGAGTGTATATGAGAGGATGTTAACGAGTGTTTATACTGTCACACCATACAGTAATACAGACCTGAGTGTGACTCGGTGGAGAGTGTATATGAGAGGATGTTAACGAGTGTTCATACTGTCACACCATACAGTAATACAGTGATACAGACCTGAGTGTCACTCGGTGGAGAGTGTATATGAGAGGATGTTAACGAGTGTTCATACTGTCACACCATACAGTGATACAGTGATACAGACCTGAGTGTGACTCGGTGGAGAGTGTATATGAGAGGATGTTAACGAGTCTTCATACTGTCACACCATACAGTGATACAGTGATACAGACCTGAGTGTGACTCGGTGGAGAGTGTATATGAGGTGATGTTAACGAGTCTTCATACTGTCACACCATACAGTGATACAGTGATACAGACCTGAGTGTCACTCGGTGGAGAGTGTATATGAGAGGATGTTAACGAGTCTTCATACTGTCACACCATACAGTAATACAGTGATACAGACCTGAGTGTGACTCGGTGGAGAGTGTATATGAGAGGATGTTAACGAGTCTTCATACTGTCACACCATACAGTGATACAGTGATACAGACCTGAGTGTGACTCGGTGGAGAGTGTATATGAGGTGATGTTAACGAGTCTTCATACTGTCACACCATACAGTGATACAGACCTGAGTGTGACTCGGTGGAGAGTGTATATGAGGGGATGTTAACGAGTCTTCATACTGTCACACCATACAGTGATACAGACCTGAGTGTGACTCGGTGGAGAGTGTATATGAGGTGATGTTAACGAGTCTTCATACTGTCACACCATGCAGTGATACAGACCTGAGTGTGGCTCTGCTCTTGTTGCAACTTGGCACGAAGACCTTCCAGCTCCTCATTTCTGGCCTTCACGTCTTTCTCCCTACAGACAAAATGAGACATTGAGACAGCTGAGGTCTTTGAGACAAGAAATGAGAAGATAACTCATCTGTAGAACCCAGGGAAGATCATTTGGCCAAAGCCTAGCTCTTACATTCGTCGTCTCATACTGGAAAATGGCGTTGCCATGGCAACACAGATAAGCTTAAAGAGTGAAAAAGGAGTTGTACAGTGTTCACATCTTCCCCCCCCCTTTTTTCTTGTTTTTTTTTATAGCGCAAACCTCGACAAAAAAGGAGCACGCGCACACACCGCATATGCACTGCATGCATGATTTAAAACACACACACACACGCACGCACGCACGCACGCATGTTAAAACAAGAGCCACGCCCACAAAATAACATGCGCACTGTTGCACTCTCAGGTGACTTAATAGCATCGACGTTTCCTTCAAACAGGAAATTGCGCGTGCGAGCGAGTGTCCGTGAGGAGGGGTGGTGGTGGTGGTGGGGGGGGAGAGCCTGTGGGACAGTGTGGGCCAGACTTGCGGAGGGAGGGACAGATACAATGAGCAGTGCTGGCGGAGTCCAGTCAATTGTCGTCAAACAAAGCAAACTGCAGCCATTTTTATTCTGCCAGAGGCTCGATGCGAAGAAGAGGATGGACGGGGGGAAAGAGACAGGTCAAATTAATGGGGGGGAGGAAACTTGTCAGGTGATCAACGCATGGCAGAGGCTGTGTGCAAATCACCTGATTACCGGTCCTTTCACATCGTGCACTTCCGCTGACGCACGTGGCATTTTTTTAACATCACGAATGACTTGGGGGATTGATTGTGAGGAGGTTGGGGAATCGACTCTCAGCCAACGGATCGCACGACGTCTTCAACGAATCAGTCAGTCAGAATGGAAAAACAAAGAGACTATGAACCAGCTGTCTATTGCTGAGGGTCTGCCATCGTTAATCAGTATTCACAGAGGAGCTGGCCATTTCCACTCCATGTGTATGGTCTGGGGTATGCACTTACCTGGGTACACGGTCTGTACTGTGTGTACACGTGTACATTACTGAGTCACGAATGTGTCTGAATACACGTGTACATTACTGAGTCACGAATGTGTCTGAGTACACGTGTACATTGCGGTGTCATGAATGTGTCAGTACAATAGGTATATTACTGTATCACTTTGGTCCTTCATGGTTAAACAATTTTATTTCACAAAAAAGGCAAAAACCAAATTAATTTTTACACCATTTAAGGCTAACCCCTAATTTATTATAAAGTTGTTGCGTACACACACACACACACACACACACACACACACACATCTCCCCCCCCCAGTGGTTCAGTTTAGACTATAGAGCGAGATCGATTACTGGGAGTGAAAGAAATATTTCTCCTGTGCAGACTACAGATATCACATTAGGTTTTGCTACACAAAATATTTGGTCCCATTATCAAAGCTGCGTGAAAAAGCCTGGCTGTATGGTATCGCTAGCCTGACACAGTCATGACCAGAGAGGAGAAGAAATGGTCGTGAGAAAAAGAAGTGTTTTTTGACATAATATTAAACACTATCGAAAACAGGAGTTAGTGTACATGGTCTCAGGTATGTGGTGAGTATAAAGGGTGTATAAACTGGTGTATAAAGGATTTAGGAGTTAGTGTACATGGTCCCAGGTATGTGGTGAGTATAAAGGGTGTATAAACTGGTGTATAAAGGATTTAGGAGTTAGTGTACATGGTCTCAGGTATGTGGTGAGTATAAAGGGTGTATAAACTGGTGTATAAAGGATTTAGGAGTTAGTGTACATGGTCCAAGGTATGTGGTGAGTAGAAAGGGTGTATAAACTAGTGTATAAAGGATTTAGGAGTTAGTGTACATGGTCCAAGGAATGTGGTGAGTAGAAAGGGTGTATAAACTGGTGTATAAAGGAATAAAGGATTTAGGAGTTAGTGTACATGGTCCCAGGTATGTGGTGAGTATAAAGGGTGTATAAACTGGTGTATAAAGGATTTAGGAGTTAGTGTACATGGTCTCAGGTATGTGGTGAGTATAAAGGGTGTATAAACTGGTGTATAAAGGATTTAGGAGTTAGTGTACATGGTCCAAGGTATGTGGTGAGTAGAAAGGGTGTATAAACTGGTGTATAAAGGATTTAGGAGTTAGTGTACATGGTCCAAGGAATGTGGTGAGTAGAAAGGGTGTATAAACTGGTGTATAAAGGAATAAAGGATTTAGGAGTTAGTGTACATGGTCCCAGGAATGTGGTGAGTAGAAAGGGTGTATAAACTGGTGTATAAAGGAATAAAGGATTTAGGAGTTAGTGTACATGGTCCCAGGAATGTGGTGAGTAGAAAGGGTGTATAAACTGGTGTATAAAGGATTTAGGAGTTAGTGTACATGGTCTCAGGTATGTGGTGAGTATAAAGGGTGTATAAACTGGTGTATAAAGGATTTAGGAGTTAGTGTACATGGTCCCAGGAATGTGGTGAGTATAAAGGGTGTATAAACTGGTGTATAAAGGATTTAGGAGTTAGTGTACATGGTCCCAGGAATGTGGTGAGTATAAAGGGTGTATAAACTGGTGTATAAAGGATTTAGGAGTTAGTGTACATGGTCTCAGGTATGTGGTGAGTATAAAGGGTGTATAAACTAGTGTATAAAGGATTTAGGAGTTAGTGTACATGGTATCAGGAATGTGGTGAGTATAAAGGGTGTATAAACTGGTGTATAAAGGATTTAGGAGTTAGTGTACATGGTCCCAGGAATGTGGTGAGTATAAAGGGTGTATAAACTGGTGTATAAAGGATTTAGGAGTTAGTGTACATGGTCTCAGGTATGTGGTGAGTATAAAGGGTGTATAAACTAGTGTATAAAGGATTTAGGAGTTAGTGTACATTGTCCCAGGAATGTGGTGAGTATAAAGGGTGTATAAACTGGTGTATAAAGGATTTAGGAGTTAGTGTACATGGTCTCAGGTATGTGGTGAGTAGAAAGTGTTAGTGAACTAGTGTAATGGCCCATGCCGAGGTTGCTATGAACCTTCAGTTAAATGTGTTTGAGAGGAACACGATGAGCGAGTGTTGTTATTGTCAACTTGACAAACCGGGTACCACGTACTGACATTGACGCAACATTGCTTATCACCCGGCTGAGTGCATCCACCCCGAGTATGAGACAAAGACACTCTTTCACTGATGGCAAGCCGCTTCACGCCTGGCTGGTCGTCTGACAGAAAGTGAAGCAGTAAACCGGGTACTTACTCACATAAATGTCGCCTCGGGTATAGCGGCAGAAATGTTCATGAAAAAACCTTCCCTGTCCGACAAAGCTTCTCAAAAGAATGATCCTCTTGTTGCAAGGTTTTACTATCTTTGTTCAAGGGAACATGAACATTAGGGTGTGGCAGCCATTCGGTGCGAATTTTATGCTTTACATAGTGTGTGTGTGTGTGTGAGAGAGAGAGAGAGAAAGAGAGAGAGAGAGCATTTACGTCTGTGACCGAGGCACCACCATCAGAATATTTTTTATTAAAACAACTACAACCAGGTCTACCTGCATCCGAACACACCCACCACCTTCACTAGTAGTGCTACGACTGCTGATGTCTTTGTTCCTAACCCAGCAACGACTAGACTCAGGGAGCTAAGCGGCTTCTGTTACTGACATCGATGTTTGAAGAAACAGCCAGCAGTCAGGCAACAACGACCTGCAGTCAAGAGACTTCGTGCTGGGTACACGACTGTCACTCCATCTCACAACAGCCAGCAGTCAGGCAACAACGACCTGCAGTCAACAGACTTCGTGCTGGGTACACGACTGTCACTCCATCTCACAACCACCAGCATAACGAGTGTTACAGTGCTCTGACATCCATCGTCCACATATAGGGGTGATCATCTGAGTCCTCAATACATTTTTATCACGTGACAGAAACCCGGAAGGAGGGCGGACAACTACAGCCGTTAAACTGTGACGTCATCGTTGCCTGCAGCTACAGGTGAGACATCGTGAGGGGAGACAGCTCCACAGCAAACGAGTGTCTCGGGTACCTCCCTTGCGAGAGACTTGGATAACGAATAATCTGAAATCTCACCTGTAAGGTGGTACAAAGTGCCTGTGAAAGCTCACCTGTTCCGCTGTTCCATGAGAGACGAGGCCAGAGCATGGAAACTGGTGCGATGCTTCAGCATGTTGTCGAATCCACTGGTACTACTGGTAGTCCCACCACTGCTCCGTGCACCAACACCTCTGAGACTACCGGCACTACCAGCTCTACCCCGTCCTGCAGGTCTAGGACTACCACCACCACTGCTGCTTCCTCCGTTGAGCGCGCTGCTGTCGGTGGAGGCGGAACTGCTTTTAGAGACAGTCACCACTCTCCGCCACAGAGTTCGCCGGCCGCCGCCCTGCTCCATGACCGCCTGTGCCACGGGTGGGTTACGGGTGTGACCCGGGCCAAGAAAACATCGGGTGTCGATGGGTAAGGGGATGGCATGTGCCGCCGTAGACACGGTGCAGTGCCCAGCTCGACCTTTGACACGGACACAGCCGCGTGCGGACCACCCTCCGCCGCAGCGCCAGTCGCCAGGTAGACGCACACACAGCGGCCCCAGGACAGACCGCAGGGACAAACACTGGTGCCCACCATGTTGGGATCCTCCTCCAGCAGATTGATCGAACCGAAAGACTTCGCTATATTGGCAACTGCTTTAGGGCTTTGACGGAGCCACCAAGCGGCTGAAGTGCCGGCGAAGGGGACATAAATCCTTTAAGAGAGGATCTTGGCTTTGGGAGCTTTCTTCCTCCCTCCCTCCCTTTCAAGGGACGGGACGGGGTGGGGGGGATGGTGTAGTTTTGTTTTCACGGACATGACAGGCGAGGCAGTGAGTCTGGCAGCACCAAGAGGCCATCAGTCAGTTTGCCAGTAATGTTCCTTCCTTCACGCGCCTCCGCCTCACCAAGTCTTCTGGAGAGGAACAGCGACAAAACCTTGTCTGCTCTGACTAGTCAAAAGCTTTGAGGACCTCACAGGTCACAGTCTGAGTATATGACAGTTACAAGTACAGGATAGCTGCACGATACTCACACTCTGAGTACACGACACTCCCATAGCATGAAGGAATGAAAGCTGGTTACTGCGGTAACCGTTAGCCTGCTAGATGGTGGATGGTACGAAGTATGTTTGAGCGTATGTATCAGGGGATCAAAGCTGCCCACACTACAAACTAGACTGACTTTCAATTCAGTTGGGATCACGAGGTATGGCGTCTGACTGACAAGATATTGTTGTTGTTAACTAGAGTGGCTCTCTGATTTCGGGTTGATGTCTGCTACCAACTCTCACAACTGTGATTTTATTGTCAACTTTCGATTTGTCGCGTGATTTTAGTCAATCTACTGTGACAGGCTGACTTCGTGTTCACTACTGTGACAGGCTGACTTCATGTCCACAACTGTGACAGGCTGACTTCATGTCCACTACTGTGACAGGCTGACTTCATGTTCACTACTGTGACAGGCTGACTTCGTGTTCACTACTGTGACAGGCTGACTTCATGTCCACTACTGTGACAGGCTGACTTCATGTCCACTACTGTGACAGGCTGACTTCATGTCCACTACTGTGACAGGCTGACTTCGTGTTCACTACTGTGACAGGCTGACTTCATGTCCACTACTGTGACAGGCTGACTTCGTGTTCACTACTGTGACAGGCTGACTTCATGTCACACTGTGACAGGCTGACTTCGTGTTCACTACTGTGACAGGCTGACTTCGTGTTCACTACTGTGACAGGCTGACTTCATGTCCACTACTGTGACAGGCTGACTTCGTGTTCACTACTGTGACAGGCTGACTTCATGTTCACTACTGTGACAGGCTGACTTCATGTTCACTACTGTGACAGGCTGACTTCGTGTTCACTACTGTGACAGGCTGACTTCGTGTTCACTACTGTGACAGGCTGACTTCATGTCCACTACTGTGACAGGCTGACTTCGTGTTCACTACTGTGACAGGCTGACTTCGTGTTCACTACTGTGACAGGCTGACTTCATGTTCACTACTGTGACAGGCTGACTTCGTGTTCACTACTGTGACAGGCTGCTGACTTCATGTCCACTACTGTGACAGGCTGACTTCATGTCCACTACTGTGACAGGCTGACTTCATGTTCACTACTGTGACAGGCTGCTGACTTCATGTCCACTACTGTGACAGGCTGACTTCATGTTCACTACTGTGACAGGCTGACTTCATGTCCACTACTGTGACAGGCTGACTTCATGTTCACTACTGTGACAGGCTGACTTCATGTCCACTACTGTGACAGGCTGACTTCGTATTCACTACTGTGACAGGCTGACTTCATGTCCACTACTGTGACAGGCTGACTTCATGTCCACTACTGTGACAGGCTGACTTCATGTTCACTACTGTGACAGGCTGACTTCATGTCCACTACTGTGACAGGCTGACTTCGTATTCACTACTGTGACAGGCTGACTTCATGTCCACTACTGTGACAGGCTGACTTCGTATTCACTACTGTGACAGGCTGACTTCATGTCCACAGGCTGACAGAGTGCTTTCATGCGCACGGCACCTTGAAAACTGAATGCCGATTGGCTGTTGCCATAGGACACCCATCTCAACAAAATACACGTACATTTGTTTGCTGTGTGTTCCTCAGTGCTTGCAGAGGTTGAAGTATTGTGAGGTTGGTTCAAAACTTGTGTTTGTAGTCGAGGGACAGAGATTTGCTCGTCACGGCCGGTGACTACTCTCTCCAGACGAGGGGATCAGCGCAGGGGAGAAAATCCATTGACTGGGGGGATCGCGTGAAGTAAAGGAAGAGAAGGCGTGTGGATACATGTCACAAGCTCCTGTCTGTTAATTTGTATCCTGAGTGTAAACTGTAAAGGTGGAGGTTTCCCTCTACCAAAAGGAGAGAATACTCACCTAGCCTTCTAGCGTTAAACTGTGTGTGTGTGTGTGTGTGTGAGAGAGAGAGAGAGAGATGCACTTCTCACATTCAAACCATTTAATGTGGTTAATTAAATCAGTTAGATGTTCTTACAGACCTTTAGTGAGCAAGAGATAGTGACATATTTATTTACGAGGGTGGTAGACTAAGTCAAGTACGCCAAGATAGAGTTGGGTGGTAGATATGCGGGTGGATAGGGTCTGACATCAACAGACAATGGGGGGGGGTATATGTGCTAAGGTAGCAATTATTATACATATTTACATAGAAGTAAATATTCACAGAGAGAGGGAGAGGTGGTAGGTATGTATATGCCAGGGGATGTTACTGACGACACTGAAATAATTTGCTCTCCCTTTGTCCCACTGCTTATCTCCCTTGGCAGGTCTTCACTGAGCGTCAGTGTGTATCAGTATATATTGTCGCCTGGTAGCCGACACACTTCTCACGAGACAACGACTGACTTATCGGCTGATATTGGAGATAATAGACCTCGGTGGCGACACTATCGTCAACTGACATAGGTGGCGCTGCGGATCTCAATTCACACGAGGATCTGAACTGCGAGATCACGAGCCGCACAGCAGGTGCATGTGTGTGTGTGTGTGTGTGTGTGTGTGTGTGTGTGTGTGTGTGTGTGTGTGCGAGAGAGATAGTTCTCTGTTATACCACTTGCACACTTTTCACTTCACACATATTAGCTCTCTTTCAAGAGACCATCGTCAGACAACTTTCATCACATCATCTTCCAAGACAACCTTCAAGACACGGTCATCAGATTTCTGAGATAACATCTCATACAGATTGATGGTAGGATGGCAGGATGGTAGGTAGAGAGAGAGACCGCACATGTGTGACCTCAGAAATGGAGCAGAGGAAAGGACTGTTACACTTCATGTCGACAGAATAATGCCGGAGAGGCATAGATACAGACAGTTTTCCCAGTTAATTCGTAGACATAAACATTTGTTGTAGTTTTGGGCAGGGTTAGTGGTAATCAGTGTAGGTGTGTGTGTAGTAAGCGCCAGGCTATATACAAACAGTTTGATCTTTTTTATTTTAATGAGGCATTACCGGGGCTGCCATAAAAAGTGCAGACCAGACATTGAGCATTTCTGGGTTAAGCCACCACTAGACTTGAGATGTTTCCCCCTAAGCTCATGATGTTGGTGTCTGTTTTCCTCTGTTACTAATTTCTGGGCATTTTAAAGATCTTTTGTTAATCTTATGGCTAAATTATTTTTTAGTAACGGGTGTGTCTTATGATGTCTTCTTGTCTTGGCTGGCTCGGGTTACAATCACAGGCTTCTGTGATGAAATCTGTGGTTACAAAGGGCTGATGAAATGGTTATGAAGACTCCCTGATGTATAGTGATACACGTTCGTGGAAAAATCGTCTCAAGTGTGATTCTCCATGAGCCTGCCAAAGCCGCCAACTCTTCTCGAAGCCTCAGAGAAGCCTAAAAGCCCCCACCCCCTACCAATCCCAGGATGTTATGAGCGATGAGGATTCTCCTTCCTTCTCTGCGTCTCTCTCTCATACATAGCGGAAGTTTCTAGAGCTGAGCAGTCGACACAAGTCTTGTCTGTCGATCGTGACCTGTGGCCTCTGCTTGACAAGTTATGAAGTGTCCTAAGCTCTCCCTTCTTCAAGTCTATCATGTCTGCCTGCACTCAGCCTTGTCTCAGCAAGACTCCCGCCTTTATCTCGCGGGATTTCCTTCAAGTACTTCACAATGCTGCTGGTCTAAGGAGCTGACAATATAACTGACAAACTATTTTGTGTGTGTGTGTGTGTGTGTGTGTGTGTGTGTGTGTGTGTGTGTGTGTGTGTTTATGCTCGTGTGTAAGGGGACCGTATGTTCGTGCGTGCATGTACCTTTTGCCTGCGCCTGACGAGGCTGTAAGATCTGAAAGATGCTGTTTCCTAAACTGTTGGAACAGGAGGAGTGAAACTAATGATACTAACAATGTCGGAACACCGGGTGCTGTCCATTGTGATAACACGGACGATGTCGGACACCGATTGCTATACATTGTGATAACACGGACGATGTCGGAACACCGATTGCTGTCCATTGTGATAACACAGACGATGTCGGAACACCGATTGCTATACATTGTGATAACACAGACGATGTCGGAACACCGATTGCTATACATTGTGATAACACGGACGATGTCGGGACACCGATTGCTATACATTGTGATAACACGGACGATGTCGGAACACCGATTGCTATACATTGTGATAACACGGACGATGTCGGAACACCGATTGCTATACATTGTGATAACACGGACGATGTCGGGACACCGATTGCTATACATTGTGATAACACGGACGATGTCGGAACACCGATTGCTATACATTGTGATAACACGGACGATGTCGGGACACCGATTGCTATACATTGTGATAACACAGACGATGTCGGGACACCGATTGCTATACATTGTGATAACACGGACGATGTCGGGACACCGATTGCTATACATTGTGATAACACGGACGATGTCGGAACACCGATTGCTATACATTGTGATAACACGGACGATGTCGGGACACCGATTGCTATACATTGTGATAACACAGACGATGTCGGAACACCGATTGCTATACATTGTGATAACACGGACGATGTCGGAACACCGATTGCTATACATTGTGATAACACGGACGATGTCGGGACACCGATTGCTATACATTGTGATAACACAGACGATGTCGGAACACCGATTGCTATACATTGTGATAACACGGACGATGTCGGAACACCGATTGCTATATATTGTGATAACACGGACGATGTCGGAACACCGATCGCTCTACATGATAAAGACACGGACGATGTCGGGATCTAGCCACCGTACATTATGATGACACAAGAAATGTCGGAAGTTCGTGGCAGCCATTATGATGACACTAACCGAAGTACAGTCGACTGGTAAACATTACTAAACGGTTGCAAAGTTTACTCCTTTGCATAGTGTCGCCCGGTTAACAGTATGAAAACAACTATAAATGAGGTCCCGTTACAGGCCTGCATCCACTACTAAAATATCAAATGATGCCCACCGTGCCCCGATGTCTGTCATAGCCTGTCGACAGAATCTCAGAATTGCAAGGCCGTTACTCAAAACTACATTATGGGATAGCAGGATACTGGGCCTGCGGAATATTGTGATATGGAGATAATGGGGTATGAGATACGAGATACTGAGCTATAAGTTACTATCCTGGTACTAAGATAACTAGGATACCGTGGTAGTGGATAATGGGGTGTAAATACTGGGGTATTAGCACACTGGGGTTTAGTGGTCAGGCAATGGATTAGCTGGACACTGGGACCTACGGCCTTGACATGCGAAGTTCATTTAAAAGAAAGGCCACCGTCTAGGAGAAGACAACTTACTTTTTGTCGTCTGCTGCTTGGTCTCGTGCCGCATTCTTACAGGTGTGAGTCTGCTCTTCCACCGACCTATAGGCCGCCATATTGGGACACGAGGGAGGCAACGCCTGGCCACTGCTAGTCCAGCAAGTCACACACTTTATCCGCAGTGACACCTGTCCACCCTGTCACCTTTACTGACCAATGATTGAAGATGATGCACGTCAGCACAGAGGGTAGCTTCCTCCTCTATGGTGTAGGTCTTCAGCACTTTCTGTTGTAGATGACACCTCAGATACAGGCAGCACCCCAGATACAGCCAACACCCCAGATACAGCCAACACCCCAGATACAGCCAACACCCCAGATACAGCCAACATACCATATACAGCAATACACCTGACGGCCGGTACACCTGAGACACTTCGAACATCTGCTTTAGTTTCACTTGTGTTGACTACAGGAAGGGGCGGGACCCGCCATCATGTCGACTGTCTGTTGTCTGCTTCTGGGTGACAGTCACGGGGTTCCGTCTCTCAGGCTTCGAAAACAGGTTGCGAACAAGGGCTGTTGTTGGTCTCCATGTTCTTCCAAACAGATCCCGACAGGTGTCACAACACTCGCTTGTCTTATCTGGCCTGCACGATTTTTACGTCCGTCGAGGTGTGTTCTCTGTCATTCCGGGTGCAGGGTAGGTAGAGAAGAACAGTAACTAGTGGCCTGTCAGAATTCCCTTTTCCTCAGCTCCCCCGACGATAAGAGCTGTCCAAACAACAGAGGTCGATAGTTGTCCACCGGATGAGAGTACACACTCCCTCCCAAAAACCAACCCCATTAGTGTCGGGTAGACTTAACCGCCCGGCAGGCCGAGTGTTCATAAACTGTCACCTCGACTCACCTGCGGTCTGTTGCTTCGGTCTCCCAAGCCTACGGACGATGGTTCGTGTCGACTGTAGGCCGGCAACTCGGTTTACAAAACCCAGGGGAGCCGAGACCCGTTTACACTGTAGTAGACGACAGTTGCTCAAGTAACTCGTTCATGTATGAGAGAGAGAGAGAGTACGGAAAGAGAGAAGAGGGTGAGCGAGAGAAGTCTGGGTGGGGTGAAAACAATGACTGTGTTGCCACGTTCCCCCGTTGACCTGGGGGGGGGGATCATGTTGTTTGTGTGAGTTAGCTTATGATCGGTGCTGATATGGAAATCGACTTTCATGAATAGCGGCCTGGAATAAATGCCTCTAAAGAATTATTTCTGTGACTATAAATATAACTTTAGAATTAATTTTGCTTTTATAAATGCTTCTTCGCGACAAGTTTTGTTATAAAAACGTCTGCACTTTGACCCTTTTCTACACTGACAACAGTCAACCGATTCTACTTTTTGCGAGGACGGGACCGCAACTGGTAAACAAGTGGGTGAGCTGTTCAACTCCAGCGGAAGGTCACCATGTAAGAAATGTTTGATCAGATGTCCACACAATAATACACAGTAACACAGTTAACATTCTCTGGCGGTTTGCACTGTACCTAACCTTGGATCTTTTTCGACACCCTGATGTGTCATTTGTCAAAGTCTTCAAGTGCTTGTAGGGAATAATTAATTATTAAACATTGTCAAGGGCCCGTCGTCTTAATATTTAGAAATGCACATGTAATTTGTTGATACAGTCTTATACACATCACAGCTGTTTAATGTTAAAAGAGGCTAGTTCCAGAAGGTAGCAAGTGTATCATCCATTTCCCAGCTAACCACACACCTTATTATTATTATTATTATTATCCTTCCTTACCTTGATTCCCTACATAAAGTATTAAGTAGGTAGTTCACCTCCCTCCCCAACTCGCCCTTTACATCTGGTTCACCCTCGGCCTCACTTTCCCAACTGTCCCCGGGCCTTATAGTGAGTGGCGTAGACAAATTTCTTGGACTTGCTAAACAGATTGCTGGGCAGTGGCTGGGACAGGCGGTTGTTATAAGACCTGGGCATCTTTGACCTTTGCACCGGAGCTGGCAGAGTAAGCAGTCCAGCATTATGCGGGTGGAATGGGTATGTCGGGTGGGTGGGGGACCTAGAATAAAATGTGTTAGTCTTTCTGCAGATATACATCTTATTACTGTAAGTGCTCACCTGGACTCTATCTTTTACACCTGTGCAGGCAGTACTTAAGTCTTCTCTAAGGTCGTCTCAACGTGTATTTACAACCACCCAGCCACCTTCCCCGTCACAGATTGAGAACACACACACACACACACACACAAAAACACACACACACACACACACAGCAGAGTGATTGGCGGGCTGAGTGACCAGCTGATAATTATGTACCCTTTGGTGTTAAAACAATACAATACCACTTTATTTATACACAATGGCAATTCCTGATAGCGCTCGTACTAGCAGTAATACATACATGATATAAAGTAAGAACACATACATATACATGGTATAGGAGGAGCTAGTACAGACATATACATGATATAAAGTAAGAACACATACATATACATGGTATAGGAGGAGCTAGTACAGACATATACATGATATAAAGTAAGAACACATACATATACATGGTATAGGAGGAGCTAGTACAGACATATACATGATATAAAGTAAGAACACATACATATACATGGTATAGGAGGAGCTAGTACAGACATATACATGATATAAAGTAAGAACACATACATATACATGGTATAGGAGGAGCTAGTACAGACATATACATGATATAAAGTAAGAACACATACATATACATGGTATAGGAGGAGCTAGTACAGACATATACATGATATAAAGTAAGAACACATACATATACATGGTATAGGAGGAGCTAGTACAGACATATACATGATATAAAGTAAGAACACATACATATACATGGTATAGGAGGAGCTAGTACAGACATATACATGATATAAAGTAAGAACACATACATATACATGGTATAGGAGGAGCTAGTACAGACATATACATGATATAAAGTAAGAACACATACATATACATGGTATAGGAGGAGCTAGTACAGACATATACATGATATAAAGTAAGAACACATACATATACATGGTATAGGAGGAGCTAGTACAGACATATACATGATATAAAGTAAGAACACATACATATACATGGTATAGGAGGAGCTAGTACAGACATATACATGATATAAAGTAAGAACACATACATATACATGGTATAGGAGGAGCTAGTACAGACATATACATGATATAAAGTAAGAACACATACATATACATGGTATAGGAGGAGCTAGTACAGACATATACATGATATAAAGTAAGAACACATACATATACATGGTATAGGAGGAGCTAGTACAGACATATACATGATATAAAGTAAGAACACATACATATACATGGTATAGGAGGAGCTAGTACAGACATATACATGATATAAAGTAAGAACACATACATATACATGGTATAGGAGGAGCTAGTACAGACATATACATGATATAAAGTAAGAACACATACATATACATGGTATAGGAGGAGCTAGTACAGACATATACATGATATAAAGTAAGAACACATACATATACATGGTATAGGAGGAGCTAGTACAGACATATACATGATATAAAGCGAGCTGCGGCAAGTCGCCCTCGTGGTGAGCATTCTTGACCTTATTAATACAAGGCGGAGTCTAGGAAAGACAGAATGAATGAAAGAATGTAGAAGAAAAAGGAAAGAAGCAAGCAGGCAAACAAACACCTTTCACAGTTTTCATAAGACACCCTGAGTACTGCGAGTGTCTATGTAATTCATGAAGTCCTAGTATCACATTTCGTACAGACCAGCGTGTTGTAGCCAGAATGTTGTGAACACTGCAGTTTATCTCCCCTTGTGTCTTCCTACAGCACGAGGTCAGGGGGCGATAAGTGACAATAAGGGGCCGCCACTCTCAAAATAAACCCGTGTTGTGTTTTTCTTGCCGTTGAGTGCAGCTTGACAATGCGGTCAGATATCACGGGATTTCTCATCATTGCTTCGTAATGACAGTTGTCTTCAAGTATAAGAATGGTCATGTGATATGACAGTAATATGTATAGTGATATGACAGTGATGTATAGTGATATGACAGTGATGTCGTGATATGACAGTGATGTCGTGTTGTGTTCAAGTATATTTTAGTGAGGAAGACATGGTGGTGAGGAAGCACGTGCTGAAGGAGACAGCAAGACTGTGTGTGTGTGTGTGTGGGGGGGGTAATGTATGTGCGTGCCCGACATCCTAGTATACTAACATGCACACAGACATCACGTGACCAACCAACCTGGCGCCCTCGTGACAGGACAGCGTCGATGCTCGCGTGAGGGAACTTTTGCGCTGACTCATCTCAGAACACCACCCAGAAGTCAGAACACCTCCAGGTCAGCACTCAAGCAGTTAGGACAGCTCTAGTAGTCAGAACATCGCCACCAGTCAGAACGGCTCTAGCAGTCAGAACATCGCCACCAGTCAGAACGGCTCTAGTAGTCAGAACATTTCCACCAGTCAGAACGGCTCTAGTAGTCAGAACATCGCCACCAGTCAGAACGGCTCTAGTAGTCAGAACATCGCCACCAGTCAGAACGGCTCTAGTAGTCAGAACATTTCCACCAGTCAGAACGGCTCTAGTAGTCAGAACATCGCCACCAGTCAGAACGGCTCTAGTAGTCAGAACATCGCCACCAGTCAGAACGGCTCTAGTAGTCAGAACATCGCCACCAGTCAGAACGGCTCAAGTAGTCAGAACATCGCCACCAGTCAGAACGGCTCTAGTAGTCAGAACATCGCCACCAGTCAAACCGGATTTAGCAGTCACAACACTCCTTCACTCTCTTCAGCAGTCAAGAAATGTCCTGAATCACTCGAGGTCACCACATGCAGACGATATCTCCCAAGTCCCGCCAGTGATCAGCACGAAACATGAAATCTCGACTAGAAATCCAAGTCACCAAGCTTCCGATTCCGAGGTGAGTCTGAAGCTAGAGAATACTATCAAGGGCTTCAAACTCCATGTCGTCACGGTGGTGGTTCCAGAAATCACAGAAACCCGAAAAGCCAGTAAGTTGGGAGGTGGTGGTGGTTGTAAAAGAAAGTTTTTGTCTAGAGCACTACTTTCCTCCCTAACACCTGCCGACTGCGGCTTCTGCCAGGAGGTGCGACACCTGGCGACACCCGGCCATTGACGATGACCCGTACTTGCGACCCTCTCCTTTCTCTGTGACCCCCCCCCTCATACATTTATACATAGGTTCGCACAGGAGGGAAGCATGACCCCTTTCCATGCCATTTAGCGCTGTCACCTGTACCGTGTTCCAGGTAATAATTGCCCCGAGTCTCCTTGTCACATGAAACCGCTCCATTAGCCACTAACAAGTATCCCCCCCCCCATTAATCATTAACAAACATCACTCCTCCAACTGCAAGTCTCGCTCGGGTCGCTTAGGCAACGATTGGTTCAATTGCGCATCCCTGTCATATCACACGACATCCCTGTCATATCACTACATGACTGACATATCACTTCATCACTGACATATCACGACATCCCTGTCATATCACAACATCCCTGACATATCACGACATCACTGTCACATCACTGACACATCACTACATCACTGTCATATCACTACATCACAGACACATCACTGTCATATCACTACATCACTAACACATCACTATCACTGTCATATCACTACATCACTGACATATCACAACATCCCTGTCATATCACTACATCACTGACATATCACAACATCCCTGTCATATCACTACATCACGACTGTCATATCACTACATCACTGTCATATCACGACATGACTGTCATATCACTACATCACTGACATATCACGACATCGCTGTCATATCACATCACTGTCATATCACTGACACATCACTACATCACTGTCATATCACTACATCACTGACACATCACTGACACATCGCTACATCACTGTCATATCACGACATGACTGTCATATCACTACATCACTGTCATATCACTACATCACGACTGTCATATCACTGCTTGTCAAAGAGCACGTCACAGTCAACAGCTGTTTTTAATCGCTGTTATTTGGACTCCCACCTCACACAACACCATTCTCATCAACAAGACCATTTTTGTCAGTACACGTGGCTAAACGAACACAAGTGCTCCATGGAAAGTGCAATGAGTGCACGAGAAAGAGAGACAGAAAAATTGTCAACAGGTTATGACACTGTAACGTCACCGCGAGCCCTCGCTAGTCGCGGCTCCATTACCAGGGTTGATGATCGCCGGTGTTGGGTGTCTCATCTTGCTCACCCCCACCCCACCCCCATCTATGAGCTATCCCCCACTCATACTAGTCGGCCAAAGCCCCGCAGACAGCAGACTATCGTCTCAGAGGTCACAGGCTTCTGTCACAAATTAGCGCCGACGGTGATCAGTTACCTTGACAACACTCTTCCACACCCGCCCCCAGCATAGCTCCTCCTTCTGCTCACATCTGTCACGTCACTCACGTGACCACATGCTGTTACGTAACGAGTCACGCCAAAACTGCTTGATCCCCACTTTGGGTATTTGTCACGGGTGGATAGCTTAGTCAGTCGTAACATGTAACGGTGTCCCACAGAATGTTTGTCACGACCTTTGGGTGGACAGCAGCCAGTTGTCAGATTTGTCTGTCGGAAAGCCTTAGGGGTACGTGTGACAGGGTGCGGAATGTCCCAGCTGTCTGTGGTCAGAATGCGTTAAGGGAGGAAACTAGTGACTGCTGTCTGAATACAGCTCACTCACTCCTTGTAACGCTTATCTTTGATATCTTCCCCAATACTCATCAACGATGGGGCACTTGACACCACAAGAAAGGAGGTGCGAACAAACTACGTGAAAGTAAATGGCCTGTGGCTTCAAGTCTGCGGCCCTGAACCTGTTTGTCAGGCGAGTGGAGTGTCAGTGGCCATGATTGTCACCTGGGGAGTTTTATTGCCTCCAGTCGTCATCGCACTAGTTGTCAGGCCGCCATAAAGCTCCCCGGCGCTAATGGAGCAGGCAGTGCCACAGGTGCCAGAGACTCACTGCCACAAGAAGACACCAGCCCCCCTCCCCTCCCCCCCACACAGGACGCCAGGGTAATATCACAACAGTGAGAGTCAGCGTGGGTGGGTGGGTGAGTGAGTGGGGTAAGTTAGACAAGGATAGGGTGGTAGCTCCCGTGTGGGAAGGGAACATGGTGTCCCGAGTGCGACTCGACGCCCTGAAGACTAGTCAGGCAGGCAAGTGAGTGAATGTAACAGGTCACGTGTCAGGTGTTTACCTGAATGCCATCATTGTCCAGTTGTCACCTACTGCGTCCACGTGTCAGGTGTTGACCTGAAAGCCATCATTGTCCAGTTTTATGTTGGGTTGATAGCGTTCACGGTTTCCCCGATTTTTCGTTTCCTTCACCAATAGCCTTAGGATCTCCGTACTAAACCGACCATACATGGCCCAAGAGGTGGGGAATATTGTCTTTGAGAGAATGGGTGGGGGGTGAGGGGGTGGGGAGCTGTGGGCGCACGTGATTGGAAGCCTAGTGGCTCAGTGTGGAGGACGCGCTGGTGGATGTCTGACACGTCATCATTCCACAGGAAGGAGGAGAATCCGTGGAGGTAGAACTAAAATGTTAAAATGGAAGGTGCGACGAGCTAATGAATTAGATGATGTGTCGGCGGCTTCCACTGCCATGACATGACACTCTGGGAATGAAAAGACTGGCATCAGTAATGGAAACGAGTCATTAGTTATAGCATTCCCCAAAAAAGTAAATCCTAGTCAGGACTATAGTTACAGAGCCATCAGTCTAATAAGCTTCCTCAGCAAAGTGATGTTCGCAATAATCCTCAACAAACTCAAGATCGACCACCGCTGAGGGTTTGGACCAGGTAGAGGCATAACTGAACAGTCCTTCATACCCACAGTATCATACCCACATAATATGCCACTAGCAAATCACCAGGACTTGACACCAAGTATCATACCCACATAATACGCCACTAGCAAATCACCATGACATGACACCAAGTATCATACCCACATAATAGGCCACTAGCAAATCACCATGACATGACACCAAGTATCATACCCACATAATAGGCCACTAGCAAATCACCATGACATGACACCAAGTATCATACCCACATAATACGCCACTAGCAAATCACCATGACATGACACCAAGTATCATACCCACATAATAGGCCACTAGCAAATCACCATGACATGACACCAAGTATCATACCCACATAATAGGCCACTAGCAAATCACCATGACATGACACCAAGTATCATACCCACATAATAGGCCACTAGCAAATCACCATGACATGACACCAAGTATCATACCCACATAATAGGCCACTAGCAAATCACCATGACATGACACCAAGTATCATACCCACATAATAGCCACTAGCAAATCACCATGACATGACACCAAGTATCATACCCACATAATAGGCCACTAGCAAATCACCATGACATGACACCAAGTATCATACCCACATAATACGCCACTAGCAAATCACCATGACATGACACCAAGTATCATGACACCAAGTATCATACCCACATAATAGGCCACTAGCAAATCACCATGACATGACACCAAGTATCATACCCACATAATAGACTATCACCATGACACACCAAGTATCATACCCACATAATAGGCCACTAGCAAATCACCATGACATGACACCAAGTATCATACCCACATAATACGCCACTAGCAAATCACCATGACATGACACCAAGTATCATACCCACATAATAGGCCACTAGCAAATCACCATGACATGACACCAAGTATCATACCCACATAATACGCCACTAGCAAATCACCATGACATGACACCAAGTATCATACCACATAATACGCCACTAGCAAATCACCATGACATGACACCAAGTATCATACCCACATAATAGGCCACTAGCAAATCACCATGACATGACACCAAGTATCATACCCACATAATACGCCACTAGCAAATCACCATGACATGACACCAAGTATCATACCCACATAATAGGCCACTAGCAAATCACCATGACATGACACCAAGTATCATACCCACATAATACGCCACTAGCAAATCACCATGACATGACACCAAGTATCATACCCACATAATACGCCACTAGCAAATCACCATGACATGACACCAAGTATCATACCCACATAATAGGCCACTAGCAAATCACCATGACATGACACCAAGTATCATACCCACATAATAGGCCACTAGCAAATCACCATGACATGACACCAAGTATCATACCCACATAATAGGCCACTAGCAAATCACCATGACATGACACCAAGTATCATACCCACATAATACGCCACTAGCAAATCACCATGACATGACACTTAATGACCATTGGCAAGAGTAAAGTCATGGCAGTGGCGACGGCAAAGCAGATGAACGGTGATGTCATACCCGCCTGGCATGACACTAGTTGATTGCAATAAAAAAAACCCTGACAAATCAAAACAAGATAGAATTCAGTCAAACGACGAGAAAGGCAAACAGAAAGGATCAGACAAACATGCAGACAGACAAACAGACCGAGAGTGAGACGGACAATCACCTGCTAGTCACGTGGGACAGAGAGACAGACAGACAAGACAGACTGTTAGCTTAGTCTGGCACTCACAGACATCTGTTAGTAGCCACGATGTCGGCCAGTACAGTGGCGCGGCTTTTGTATGGATGTCGTGACGGTTGCCCCGGGCTGACCTCAGGGTCACGACCTCGCTCCCGTCTGACCCCTGGATCATGACTTTTGTCTTTGACTCGCGTGGCCTGCAGAACGACTGTCACATCTTTGGTCCTCGGGTACCGGAAACATACCCGGGTTTTGTCTTTGACTGGAGAGCTCTGGAAGAAGTAAAGAAATGTCACTGTGCTTACTGAGATCCTTGACATACACCTCGAGATACCTTCCACACACCCCGATACACAATATGTATCTTGACATACACCTCGAGATACCTTCCACACACCCCGATACACAATATGTATCTTGACATACACCTCAAGATACCTTCCACACACCCCGATACACAATATGTATCTTGACATACACCTCGAGATACCTTCCACACACCCCGATACACAATATGTATCTTGACATACACCTCGAGATACCTTCCACACACCCCGATACACAATATGTATCTTGACATACACCTCGAGATACCTTCCACACACCCCGATCCACAATATGTATCTTGACATACACCTCGAGATACCTTCCACACACCCCGATACACAATATGTATCTTGACATACACCTCGAGATACCTTCCACACACCCCGATACACAATATGTATCTTGACATACACCTCGAGATACCTTCCACACACCCCGATACACAATATGTATCTTGACATACACCTCGAGATACCTTCCACACACCCCGATACACAATATGTATCTTGACATACACCTCGAGATACCTTCCACACACCCCGATCCACAATATGTATCTTGACATACACCTCGAGATACCTTCCACACACCCCGATACACAATATGTATCTTGACATACACCTCGAGATACCTTCCACACACCCCGATACACAATATGTATCTTGACATACACCTCGAGATACCTTCCACACACCCCGATACACAATATGTATCTTGACATACACCTCGAGATACCTTCCACACACCCCGATCAACAATATGTATCTTGACATACACCTCGAGATACCTTCCACACACCCCGATCAACAATATGTATCTTGACATACACCTCGAGATACCTTCCACACACCCCGATACACAATATGTATCTTGACATACACCTCGAGATACCTTCCACACACCCCGATACACAATATGTATCTTGACATACACCTCGAGATACCTTCCACACACCCCGATACACAATATGTATCTTGACATACACCTCGAGATACCTTCCACACACCCCGATCAACAATATGTATCTTGACATACACCTCGAGATACCTTCCACACACCCCGATCAACAATATGTATCTTGACATACACCTCGAGATACCTTCCACACACCCCGATACACAATATGTATCTTGACATACACCTCGAGATACCTTCCACACACCCCGATACACAATATGTATCTTGACATACACCTCGAGATACCTTTCCATTGATACACAATATATCTTGACATACACCTCGAGATACCTTCCACACACCCCGATACACAATATGTATCTTGACATACACCTCGAGATACCTTCCACACACCCCGATACACAATATGTATCTTGACATACACCTCGAGATACACACCCCGATACAATATGTATCTTGACATACACCTCGAGATACCTTCCACACACCGATAACAATATGTATCTTGACATACACCTCGAGATACCTTCACACACCCTGATCAACAATATGTATCTTGACATACACCTCGAGATACCTTCCACACCCCGATCAACAATATGTATCTTGACATACACCTCGAGATACCTTCCACACACCCTGATACACAATATGTATCTTGACATACACCTCGAGATACCTTCCACACACCCCGATACACAATATGTATCTTGACATACACCTCGAGATACCTTCCACACACCCCGATACACAATATGTATCTTGACATACACCTCAAGATACCTTCCACACACCCCGATACACAATATGTATCTTGACATACACCTCGAGATACCTTCCACACACCCCGATACACAATATGTATCTTGACATACACCTCGAGATACCTTCCACACACCCCGATACACAATATGTATCTTGACATACACCTCGAGATACCTTCCACACACCCCGATCAACAATATGTATCTTGACATACACCTCGAGATACCTTCCACACACCCCGATCAACAATATGTAGTGTTACAGAGCTGTTAGACAGACGGGGTGACTGAGGAGGGGGTAGAGGGTCAGAAGTCGAGACGAAATGAAGTCTTTGTGGTTCAATGTGATAATTGCAAAACACGCCACGTGGACATCGTCAGGTCAGTGGAAGCTGCGCTACACTTATGGCAACTTGCATTTAGGAGCAGGTGGAACTTTTTCTTCTTTCGATCATCAACTTTTTAAAGTGCCTGTCATTCCAACCGTCCACTCTTTGATGTCATCGGGCCGTCTGTCTGGAACAGTAACCGGTAGCAGGCAACATATTGGCGGCGTATGATGACCCATGATTTGGCGATGGCTTGGTGGTCAGACAGCCAACCTGCTTCTCACCCTGTCTCCTCTCCTGCTTCACAGTTTGTGTGGACGAAGTGTGCGCACGTGCGTGTGTCCGAGGGAGAGGTGACGATGGGTTAGTTGAGACTTTTCTATGGGATGTATTTTTCTCCGATAAGTCATCTTCTCCTTGCTCTTGTGTGTACACCTCTCGTCTCTCATTCTTACAGCCCTCGCGTCTCTTAAGACTCACATGCCTCTTACACCCCTTACATCTCTTACGGTTCTCACGTGCATTACAGTTCACCAAGGCCACGAGAGCTACACAGTGCAGATCACCATGTTGCTGGACAACTGCTCACTCACACACACACACACACACACACACACACACACACACACACACACACACACACACACACACACACACACACACACACACACACTCTCTCTCTATATATATATATATATCTGCCTCATTTAAAATCTAGTAAATGCTCAATTTAAATTGTCAAACTACAGTGTAGGTGTAATAAGTATGCTTACCATTGCAATTCAAAGTCCAGTGGAGTCAAAGTGCAAAAGGTGAAAGTGAGGCGGTATAAAACACTCGTCCTACCACGTGATCCATCAAATTATCAATAGGAAAAGGTGGAAGAAATAAAATCAAACTTTATCTGGATATTAAGCCTTCCGCCTACTGTTCTTGCATCGCAGGTGAGAAATGCTGTCACTCATATGTCCTCCACCAAACATATGTTGTCGGTTATACCACACAATATCAGCAGCTTTCACTGCAAGGTAACAGTGATGTCACTAAATATCATCAGTAGTTTTCACCTGGTGGTGAGGTTGTGTTAGAGGCGCAGGTTTGCCTGTGAATATCATCAGTAGTTTCACCTGGTGGTGAGGTTGTGTTAGAGGTGCAGGTTTGCCTGTGAATATCATCAGTAGTTTCACCTGGCGGCGGAGGGTTGGTCACTAATCACTAACTTGAGGCGGTGAGAGAAGTTGTCATAAACAAGCCATACACTGGCTCTCTTTCCCTTGCCTCGGACTTACATACTCTTTTCCCCTTAAAAAAAGTTTCTGCTACAGCAGACCAGCGATGCATTAGCAGGTGAGGAGACGATATTGAGCCCATGGAGGCCGGAAATCTCCGCGAGGAAATGAATTAGCCTTGTAAACACGATTATTTACTTGCTGGCTGTAGCAGCTGAAGACAGATGGAGAGAAAGAGGGGCTCCGCACGATCTCCACTCCACGTGTTCGCCGCTGTGGGACGGGAAATGTTTATGCTACGAAGATGCCAACATAATTTCGGCAAATCAATCAGATTTTTCTTGTCGACAGTCAAGTTTGTAGCCACTTTATTCAAACTTTGTTGCACCGTGTGAAGGCGGCTTTAGTGTGCCATTCAACAGGACACCTCGACTACTTGTGCGATGCCTGACGGTGAGTAGATGGGGAGGGGGGGGGGGGGGTACACTAGCAGAGAGCTAGAAGTCAGACCGATTGGATCGATAGACTTAACACCTGGCAACCCAGTGCTTTTCCATGTCACTGGCGGCTCTGCATAAATTGAGCAATCAACAATAATAATAATAATAGACCATCTGACCCTTGTCATTAAATTCCAGAGGAAAGGAGCAGATATTTGCAGCATTAAGCATCAGTTACTGCGCCGTTTGTTACACACGATCAGCTCATTTGTGAAGCTACCACTGTGGCCTTATAACATCTATGAAGGCTAGAGGGGGTCTGTCAAGGATTGTTGTTCGAGTATTCTATTTTCCAAACCTTTGTGTGTAAATACAAGAAATGTTATTTGAACACATTTGGTAATTCAGTAGAACAGAGATAAGAAGAAATAGTTTGATATGGCGAGTAATATGAAAGACAAGCAGCTAAGGGAGGTATGAGGGTCACCTCCATGCTTGGTGATAGGACATCTCCCCCGTACAAACCCTCCTGCTCCGCCATTCCAGGAGTTATTCTACACACTGCACTCAGTGTCACATTTATTAGCTTTCTTCTTAGGCTGTTATCTTTCATCCCTTAGGGTGTTACTCTGCTTACAGGATTCATGACCGCCAAATGCAGGCCTGCGTGCATACATACACACCTGTTACACACAAAGTGTTGACACTACAGCTGTGAGGGTGTGTGGTGATACAAGTCAATATGACAATTTACTATGTAACTACACACAAAGTGTTGACACTACAGCTGTGAGGGTGTGTGGTGATACAAGTCAATATGACAATTTACTATGTAAATACACACAAAGTGTTGACACGGTGTACCTCTGTGAGGGTGTGTGGTGATACAAGTCAATATGACAATTTACTATGTAACTACACACAAAGTGTTGACACTACAGCTGTGAGGGTGTGTGGTGATACAAGTCAATATGACAATTTACTATGTAAATACACACAAAGTGTTGACACGGTGTACCTCTGTGAGGGTGTGTGGTGATACAAGTCAATATGACAATTTACTATGTAAACACACTAAGTGTTGACACTACAGCTGTGAGGGTGTGTGAGAATACAAGTCAATATGACAATTTACTATGTAAACACACACAAAGTGTTGACACTACAGCTGTGAGGGTGTGTGGTGATACAAGTCAATATGACAATTTACTATGTAACTACACACAGTGTTGACACTACAGCTGTGAGGGTGTGTGGTGATACAAGTCAATATGACAATTTACTATGTAACTACACGCAAAGTGTTGACACTACAGCTGTGAGGGTGTGTGGTGATACAAGTCAATATGACAATTTACTATGTAACTACACACAAAGTGTTGACACTACAGCTATGAGGGTGTGTGGTGATACAAGTCAATATGACAATTTACTATGTAAATACACACAAAGTGTTGACACTACAGCTGTGAGGGTGTGTGGTGATACAAGTCAATATGACAATTTACTATGTAACTACACACAAAGTGTTGACACGGTGTACCTCTGTGAGCGTGTGTGGTGATACAAGTCAATATGACAATTTACTATGTAACTACACACAAAGTGTTGACACTACAGCTGTGAGGGTGTGTGGTGATACAAGTCAATATGACAATTTACTATGTAAATACACACAAAGTGTTGACACTACAGCTGTGAGGGTGTGTGGTGATACAAGTCAATATGACAATTTACTATGTAAATACACACAAAGTGTTGACACGGTGTACCTCTGTGAGGGTGTGTGGTGATACAAGTCAATATGACAATTTACTATGTAACTACACACAAAGTGTTGACACTACAGCTGTGAGGGTGTGTGGTGATACAAGTCAATATGACAATTTACTATGTAAATACACACAAAGTGTTGACACGGTGTACCTCTGTGAGGGTGTGTGGTGATACAAGTCAATATGACAATTTACTATGTAAACACACTAAGTGTTGACACTACAGCTGTGAGGGTGTGTGAGAATACAAGTCAATATGACAATTTACTATGTAAATACACACAAAGTGTTGACACTACAGCTGTGAGGGTGTGTGGTGATACAAGTCAATATGACAATTTACTATGTAACTACACACAGTGTTGACACTACAGCTGTGAGGGTGTGTGGTGATACAAGTCAATATGACAATTTACTATGTAAATACACACAAAGTGTTGACACGGTGTACCTCTGTGAGGGTGTGTGGTGATACAAGTCAATATGACAATTTACTATGTAAATACACACAAAGTGTTGACACGGTGTACAGCTCCACTGCCAGCAGGTTTCTTTCCAAGTTCTTCTTCTCAAATTATGGGAGAACAGGATTTTCAGGGTTTTTGCAAATTTGTGACAACAGTTATATTTGTTTTGTAAAATCCTTGCTATATCTCTTGCCAAGGTTACCACTAAGCCCACTTATGGAGGTTTAACGTGCTATTTATTTATTCATTTATTATTATTATTTCTCTCATGACTAACCTCCACCCCCCACTCATACAGACATGCAGGCATTAAGATAACACAAGATGTAGAAGGTTAATTGAAGCAAAGATTTTATGCTTAAAAATATTTTCCAGAGATGTTTCAGCTTAATGCTAAACATGAAATCAAATCGTATTCTTTCTCATCACAACTCAGATAACAACAGTAGTCATGAAAAGAAACAGGACATAAACACAGCTGAACTTTACCTGACAGTAGCTGACAACGCAGAGACTCAGCCACCTTCTTTTACTCACCCGCCACTCACTTCACTCACTCACAATTCCTCTCGCCATTAAGAAGCAGATTTAAATTAAAATATTGAGAATTTTTACTGCATTTTCATGTGCCTCCTGCACCCCAATATATTCAAGAACATTACCTCTCTGCAGTGTTAAGCTACGACAGATAATCTACATCTTAACGAGCGACATCAGAGAAGTAAAAACATAAACCACACAATACATACGTTGGCTCAAAACAAAACCCTCATACTTCCAAGTTGATGGTAAAGTGAAAGTGATAAATTTAGTTCCAAACAAGATGCTGTCAGAATGATAGTGAGGATTTTTCAAAGATGACACTGTTTATGACTTATTTTCATGACCTGTTCTGAAATGTGCTGCTGAATACCATCTTTCCTGGATTTCAAGCACACAGTCATGTGCAGTACGTAGACAGTGACACATCTCTCAAATGCTGAAGAAGGATCACTCGAACCCCATGACACCCTATGTACAAGACTGTACACCTGTTTAGTGGAAGCCAGGCGACTACCCCCACCACCCAAGTCTGAGAAAGGACTGGATTCCTGGTCACATACCATCCTGCAAGCCTCCTGGCTTTCCATGGTAAGCTGTCTTGATCATCCAGGGTTTGCAGCTCACCCCAAAACCACAATCCTTCAAAAATCTTCTATTTGCCATGAACATTTTCAAGTTAATCACTTGACAGATATACACTCTGGGACTGCTATTTCATACTGTGAGTGAAAAGACACCAATGATTTTGGAGACGTGGGGGAAATATTTGCATCATAACTCCCCAGGTCCTGATTAGTTGCCCCCTAGTTGCTGGCCCTGGCCCCAGTTGTGACGACCACCTCCAACATCCCCTGCTGAACGCCTGCTGGATGGTGCTGTGCCAAAGCCCGCTACACCACCTTGACGATTGGGGAAATATTTATACCTGCAGCACAATCAATCAAGCTGTTAGCATAACTGATTTTTTTTTTTTTAAATTTCAGTGAGCACAGTTTACAAACTACATTCTTGAATCTGTATAAGAGACCAGTGCAGGATAGAAAAGAGATTCTGAGGTGGAGAGGTAGGGATAGAAAAGAATAAGTTCACATGTACCAATACAAAAAGCTTTACCTTGTTGTATAGAAACTTGCTAAAGCAAAGTAACTATTAGAATTATCATCCACATAATATCTGCCTATTGGTCCAAACTTGCATATGCAATAAACATATTTTAAAAAGCCTTTGGCACAGATACAGCCTTATAGTACACCAGCACACAATGTACACTGATCTTGGTTACATCATTCACACAAATGTTATAAACAGCTCAACCTCATCAGCCTTTCCACCAGTTCCACAAAATAACATTAGGAATAATATGCATGCATTCCTTCTTTCTCGTGTTTTCCTCAAATACACTCTAGAAAATTGTGCAGGAAAATAAAAAACTCAGAAACCAGCACTCATACACTCATTGTTTCTGTATTCCATGTAACTGTTATTTAATATTCTGCTTTATCTACCAGTATCAATATACAGGTACTGGGTGGAGAAAAACGAGATGGCGAGAGACTAAAAATTAATGGAGGAGACGTACCACTGTACCTACCAGCATAAGTTAGTACTTGGAAAGATGCCTCCTCATTTAAATGATAGGATAATTTATCTCTAGTATTATTTTTAAAGTACATTATAATTTCTTCAAGAACTTGGGAAAATACAGGCACAAAGCAATATACAGATAAATTTTCATATTTGTGCATGGACATAAAATATTCACGCAGGTACTCACCCAAACCCACATGCCCTCATGTACAATATAAAAGAAACTCACAAAAATGTGGGAACGCCAAGCAGCCGAGCTCCGCCAAAGTCTTGTGGGTATTTAAACATGAGGAAAAAGTACAGATGTCCAACTACAATACCAAACAACTCCATCATGCCGCTGCACACAGGATAACATGCCATCAAACATTTATAGCTGCATTATAGAATTTTACATTTTTCTTAACTGTGCCAGCCACACTACACTTTCATATATGAGTACATCACTTCCTTACAACACGAAGACAGGGACAATCTTTTACGCAGGTTATCTAAACTTTTGCTGCAGTAATACTCCCTTAGCATAGAAAGCATGAGTGTTTGAATCCATGTAACTGTGATACCTATGGAGAAAGTATATAGTGTGTAATGATGTACATCAGATGCTTGGCTACATGGAATAAAACTCACAGACTAAAGAACAACACATGTACATTTTGTGACTCACCCACTGCCAATGATGAGGTTAAAGGCAAAGAGAACCCAAGGCAGATACATGGCCTTTGAAAAAAACAAAGCCAGTCTTGATGAAATATGTCATTTATCCATTACAATTATTAATGACCTTGCTTACACACTTATGTTCCAAGTAATTGCAGAAAATTTGCAAAAGGGATAAGAAAATGTAATCAAATTGGCAGTCTCATTGTGCCAGACATTTTGCAATAAACCAGATGTATGAAGACTGATATTTTCTCATTACTGGTTACCAAATCAATGGCACAGTTTTGCATGCATGAAGTATAGAACAAATAATCAAAGCAGTTTTTGGACATCAGAGATCAAGATCACAACAGAATGTTAACTCATGTGCACCTTTTGCAAACAGTCTACAATTACTCTCCCAATATGTTTATATGAAGAACTAAACACCTCTAACAGTTTAAGAAAGGGTATGAAAATCCTAACAATTTGAAATGGGAGTCAGAAAACTCCTAGCAGTTTGTGGATGGAAAATTTGATGTTTCACATATGTAGAGCTACATTTCGTTACCTCGTTAAATTTGATTCTAGCAACTTCACACCTCTCTACAGTTCAGATGTGTAGAGCAGCATTCTTCACCTGGTTAATTTGGATTGTAGCAAGCGCACACCTCATACCTCTTTACAGTTAATATTTGCAGGTGTATGTATTATGCATTGTAAAAGTATTATAACAATCTATCATATATAAAACAAAAGCTTATGCTCACCTTGAATCTGGTTCCAAACCAGAACTGCACAACTGTATCTTTGTTGAGCTGACACCAGACGTACAGAACACTCAGAACCAGAGGATCCATCAAAACCTGCCAGAGGATGATTACAGCCAAACTCTTTATCAGGCACAACATCTGGGGCTACATTGGTTACTGCTGTTGAAGTGAGATCTCAAACATGCCACCTAAAATCTTATTCCAGCAAGTCTGGATAGCTGTATCATCTTTGACATCAGAAGTAATATACATGTACTGAAAAAACAGCCACTATTTCAGCTGCTAAGATGGACACATATAATCAAAAACTTGACATTAAGTGTAGTCAGATAAAGCCCACATTGCTTGTTACATACAAAGCAAGAAAATGACTCTTCCTCACCTTGTTCCTACAATCAGTTAGCAACAAGATGACCCTCTGAGCTGGAACTTACTGCTACCTCTCTAAATTTCACCAATGAAATGAACAATTCTAGTGTGATTCAAAATGTTACATTTTAAATAAACCTGTTGATAAATTTATCATAAAATTTACCATCAGCTCAGCAGCAAGCCCAATTATCTAGGTTATGGTTAAGGGGAAAAAGTAAAATAATCAGTGCTTGACGCTTTATTTTAGTCCAAGTGTATCACAATGATCCAAACATTACTACTGTAAATTTCGGCCTATTGAGCCTACCTGTATGTAAGCCTCACTCATGAAATTTTAACAAATTTCTACTTTCTTCACAAATAAGCTGCAATTATATACAACTTGAAAGCTGCATCATAGGCATTTCGTCTTGTTTTTGGCATGATGAGGGTGTGTGCCTCAGTAACTGATCTTAATGCTTTAAATGTATGTGGCTTTGATTAAAAAAAAAAGAACCGTTAACACTGTAACACGTTAACACTTTTTAATTGGAATCTAAAAAATCTGCAAACTAGCTGCATCGCTGTTTAAGTCGCAGGGTTTAAAACTCGGGGGAAAAGTTGTGGCGTACAGTCTGAAATTTATGGTAATTTACTCATAAAAATTATGTCAAAAAATATTCTCTGCCAAAAAACTAGGCATTTGTTATTATAAAACTTTAATCTTCTACCTATAACTCTTTATCATATGTTCATCAATAGTTTGGTAGGATTCAGAACATGTACAGGACTTCTTGGAATACTGCAAAAAAAGAGAGTAAATATTCTGAAGGCCCACAGGAATTGTTAGCAAAGGGAAAATTATTGCTGCATGAGGTCATTGACAAGACTGTCTGCTAGATAAAAAGGATACAACAAGGCAAATCCAGTTAAATAGCAGCATAAACAGATAGTCTGCAGGTCGTCCATCAAAAACACCTGAAAAAATAAAAAAAGTAACTGTTCTTTGAAATTATTAATTCAATAAAATAAAACAAACCTTTATTTTTTTTACATTTTTAGAGAATTGTAGGTGATCTGTAGAGTGATAGATCTTTTGTAGACTCCAACAGAACAATGTCACTAAAAATGAAACAATGTTAAAAATACTACTGATATTAAAACTGTAACAATAAAACCTGACAGTGACTCAGACAATGATTGACTTTTCAGTGTCATAACAAGACTGCGCTGGCTTGCAGTTCAGGTTTCAAGCTTAAACATACAGAACAAACATCAACAAAATTTATATACCACAGGCATACTAACATTTGCAGAAATGTTTTTAACCAATGCTAACAAATTGCTCTAAATTCTAATATTAATGTGTTTAACAATCTCCTAGACAATTTGAAAGATGATTCTGAACTAAATATCTTGAGCCTGTCAGGCCAGAACAATAGCAGCTATATGAACTATACAAAAAATGATGCAATGATATGAAAGCTGCTGGCTTAACTGAAAGTTTCCAACCTACCTAACATTCACTGCACTTCATTAAAAAAAATTAAAATGAGTCCCTTTTGTGATGAACATGTTTATGACAGTTATCTTGCATATTTATTTTCCCTCTAACCTGTTTCAAGTCGCGATGAGTAGGAGTAAAGAAAATATAAATTCATTAAATAGTGGAATCCTCGGGGTCCTGATATAGGGTAGAATAATGCAGCTGTGAGTGGTCGCCATATCTGAAATACACATTTGAACACAGTGACACGACATTATTAGAGCCTTAGTTTGTCTGAAACTCTGAAAAACGCCAGTAATGACACATATCCATAACCCTGTATTTGCTGTGGTTTAACCTGATACCAATTTGTTTGTTTGTTTGTGTTAAACGCCATGCCAGCAACTAAGGCTATATCATGGCGAGAAAAGTAATCTTTTCTGAAAATGTTTTGGGACAAAAACCCCCCAAGTGATATAAATATGATATCGTAAAAATTAAAAACCCACACAAAAGGCAGGAAACACATTTGAGAATGTTTTTGCGTAGTTTACACTGGGTGATGCATTTTGACCTATGTTGCTGTGCAATTCTACTAGTAAAAGACTTCGATGTTATTCTGTTGATTACAGAATACAAGATTTTGAAAGTCTGTTTCTTTACACAAATCCTTCTGGCAAAGAATATAAACCACCTTTAAAATTCAGCGCAGTGACAATACAATAAATATTACTCTAAGACGCATGAAATTTTATTAAAAATAGGCCTATAGCCTAGTGACTAACAGCAGTACAATCAATATCCTAAAGAAAACAAACCCCAATTAAACTAAGGATCTCAGTCAGACAGAATGATGGACTAAGTAAGGATTAAAACATATCTTACTTGGAACTTGTAAATAAAGTGATCGAATGATAAGATGAGCCAAAGAGGATTCAGAAGACCCAGTCTTGCAGCGATCGGCACAACAACGGTACCCGTAAACCAATATCGAGTAATCTGGGGAATGCCCCGATACCAGTCGCCAATGTCGTTAGATGCCATTGTTCAAAAGTTGTCTCATGAAAAGCTGTTGTTTGTGAGATATTTCTGCAGCCCGTAATCCGAAAACTGACGTGGCTTTCCTTGCTTTCCTTTTGCACGTTCACGTTGGACCGGAAATAATTAAAATAGAGAATCACATTGAGAAATTTATAACATTATTATAATATTATTAATAATAATAAAGTAAGTTATTACCTGAATAAACCTCTCAAACTCAACTTTTGTCTTGTTATAAATAATCTTTCGTTACGAGACATATAGTTCGTTTTTTATAATTGTTGTTTTGACATTTTAAAGCACTCCATAAACAAGACGCGCTAACATGTTTGAAACATGTTGAGACTCAGGTTGGAAACCTGCAATTTACTCAAGTCTGTCAACCATGGTTCTCTTTTCTTCTAGTCACGTTTGCTGCTTAAAAAAGTGTTAGTTTATTTAAGGAGTTTCCTGTTTTAGATTTAAATTACTTAGTATATGACTGCGTCGACAAGTGCAGAACTGCGTAATATTTCGGCAGCTGTAGGACCACGAACTTGTATTAGACACGTCCCTGGTACGACAGATTATGTAGGACCAAGTTCGTGGTAGGACACATACAGATAAGAGTCGACTCTAACGATGGAATTGAATAACACGTAATCAATTGTTTTGTGGATACATTTATATTAGCCTACAGTTCTGCGGCATATAGATCATGATGAACATACTAGATTTGTGCAAGCAGTCCAGGGGGAAGATATGGCACAGGAAACCTATCCCTTCAAGTGATGATGGGTAAGGCTTTATTTCAGTTTTCATATACATTGTATTTTAGCAACTTTAACATCAGCATAATGGTGATGTATGGCACACTATGAGCACACAGAGTCCACTTCGTAAACACATGAAAGTGTTAAAAGGTTTGTAAAGGCATCAGATTAATAATAATAATAATAATGTTGGCTTGTATAGCGCCAAATCCTGGCCTGTGGACAGCTCAAGGCGCTGACGTCAAAAAATAAGATGACGACAAAATGTGGGTGTGTAGCGGCCCGTCTCCTCCACGTCACAGGGCAGCGTCCACGCACAGCAAGAACACAGTCCTCAGCACAAATATCCAACATGTCATACAAACCGGAATACACTCCATAGAATAAATATCAAACATGTCATACACTCCACAGAAAATGCAACATCCAACAGAAGGCACAAGTTTCACTGGAACGCCAGCACACACTCAAGTTCACTGATGAAAACATGAATCCCACACCACCGCGCAAGTCATGAAGTCCAAATCCAACAAGACAGTATCAAAGGCCATCATCGACTAGCACATTGTCCAAGCCAGTTGTCTGCACGCATATGTCCAGTTGGCGGAAAATTTGGCGCACTGAACCTGGTGGACTGTGATGTAGACACCCTCTCTGGAAACATCAAAGAGGTGCTACTGTCGACAGCCCAAGAGGTTCTAGGGCGACATAGAAACAAGAAACAGCCATGGGTCACGAACGACATACTAGACCTCTGTGACCAAAGGAGGGCCTTGAAGAGAGAAAAGAAAAGCAAACCAGAAGCAGCAACCAAATACAAAGAAGTGAATTGTGCCATTAAGAAAGGGATGAAGGCAGCTAGAGAGAGCTGGATCGAGAAGCAGTGCCAGGACATAGAGGTTGGAATGGCACGAGGTGACAGCAAAAAGGCCTACCAACTTCTAAAGACCCTCACTAAGACAGACCAGCAAAAGATCTCAGTCATCGAAGACAGCAATGGTCACCTTCTCACAGAAGGCAATGCTGTACTCAACCGATGGACAGAATACTGCAAGGACCTGTACAATTACCAGCTGAAGACCGACGCCAACATTCTCCAAAACAACCAGACTAGAGACAGTGAACCTGCAGACATACCAGTCCTACGGGAAGAGGTCGAAAAAGCTGTACATAGTTTGAAGGGAGGAAAGCCGCCAGGCGTTGATAATGTACCAGCTGAGCTGCTCAAGCAGGGTGGGGAAGCAACTACAAAAGCCCTAACTGTTCTGTGCCAAAGAGTCTGGGAGTGCAAGGAATGGCCCAGAGAATGGACGCAGTCACTAATCATTCCCCTCCCAAAGAAAGGAAACAGCAAACAGTGTCAGAACTACAGAACAATAAGCCTTATCAGTCACCCAAGCAAAGTCATGCTGAAGGTCATACAGAACCGCATCAGAACCACCGCAGAAGAGCTGCTAGCAGAAGAACAGGCTGGCTTCAGACCACGTAGAAGCACAGTTGAGCAGATCTTCAACTGTCGTCTTCTTATAGAAAAGCATCTGCAGCATCAGCGGGACCTTTACCACAACTTCATTGACTTTAAGAAGGCATTTGACAGAGTCTGGCACGAGGGGCTATGGCATGTGATGCGGAAATTCAACATTGAAGAAGGGCTTGTCCAAGTCGTTGAAGCGTTGTATAATAGCTCAACGAGTACAGTTTTGCTTAACAACCAAATAGGAGCTTACTTTCGTACCACAGTAGGGGTACGTCAAGGATGTCCCCTATCACCCGTGTTGTTTAATATATTCTTGGAGAACATCATGCTTGAAGCTCTTCATGACCACCATACCTCCATTTCAATCGGTGGAAGACCAATCTGCAACCTACGCTTTGCAGATGATATAGATCTGTTAGCAGGTACAAACAAGGAACTGCAAGACCTCACCAACAGACTGACAGACAGCTCAAACGCATATGGAATGGAGACAAGCACAGAAAAGAGCAAAGTTATGATCAATGGCAACGGCAAAGCAGAGATCTATATGAACGGGGTACAGCTCGAAGAGGTAAGTAGCTTCAAGTACTTGGGAGCCACTCTCTCCAAGGACGGCAGCTCCACGCAAGATATCCGCATCAGGATCGCAACAGCAACAGCAGCAATGGCTAGGCTAGATAGGATCTGGCATAGCCACAAGATAAGGTTCACTACCAAGTACAGGCTATACAAATCCCTGGTAGTGCCGATCCTGCTCTACGGATGCGACACGTGGACTCTACTCGCCGAAACAGAAAGGAGAATCCAGGCATTCGAGCACAAGTGTCTGAGGAGGCTGCTCCGGATCTCATACAAAGAACACAAAACCAACGACTTTGTAAGAAACAAGATTGCCACACTGGTAGGACACCAGGAACCTCTACTATCAACAGTCAAGCGACGTAAGCTGGTCTTCTTTGGCCATGTAACCCGGCACGACACCTTGTCGAAGACTATCCTTCAAGGCACCTTGGAGGGTAGCCGACGCCGCGGTGGTCAGAGAAAGAACTGGCTTACGAACGTCAAAGACTGGACTGGTCGTCCTGTACAGGACCTGCTGACTATTGCCCAAAACAGGCAAGAGTGGCGGGCCCTATCAGCTGCCGCGTCTATCCATGTGCTCCCCCCAACGCCAGGTGCCAGGCAAGGGACGACTGACTGACTGACTGATATGTCCAGTTTCTGAAATACCCTCTTCAGCCGTCCGTCCAGTGCCGGGAAAAGGCTGTCTATCAAGACCGGGCGGATGGGGTCGGATCGCAACACCTCTTTCAGGGCCCTGCTGAGAACACCATCCCGCAACAGCTGCAGGCTGTTCCAAGTGGACGTCCTCAACATGCAGCAGTCTTGTAGAGGAGCAAGGATGGCGACTTCATCATAATAAGGGTTGCTGAAACTCAAAATACGACGGACGATACAAAAAACGACAGAGAGCCATCCCCTCAAGCCAGTTAGGCGAAGGGACGTCACTCTCACCATCTTATAATTGTTATAATTGTTTGATTAAAAATTAAAAATTTAAAGATTAAAAATTCTCATGTTTGGAATGTCTAAGTAATATCAGATGATAGTAATTTTAAATGAGTGTTGGTAATAATACCATTATTATTATCAAAAATAAATGCAAATGAACATTTCATTTTATGTCATGCCTTATATCTTCTTGAAAAATAAGAGAAATTGTATTGTTAAGCAGCTTCTTACTGGTAAACCATACAAAAGCAGTTCATGTCCTAATTATAGTATAATAATAAAGATTTTTATAGCATATATTCACACTCATAGAGAGCATGCTCTTAGCGCTTAAAACGGGGAAGAGACATGGACTAAATGGATAGAACATGAGGGACGGAAGAATAAACGACAGGTATCAGTTATGGTATGCTTTGCCAATGAAATAATATAGAGAGAGGCAAAAGATTTTTGTCATTTTCCATTAAATGAAAGTTTATTGTGGACTTACATCTTGTTAGAAAAGGATTAATGTGCTATTCTGCTAGAACAGGTCATGTTTATGAAATGTTTCAGGCTAATGGTGACTGTCACACACAGTGTTCCTAGTACATCAGGAAGCGGCGGGCGAAATGTTAGATTTTTGCATGCAGCATTCAACAAGTCAGGTGATGCCTTCATTGCAGGTGACCACCATGGAAATATCTTCTTGTTTGACCTTTGCAAGAATAGGTGAGTAATTTCTGATCCAGATACCTTTATGTCTATTGCTTCATTTGTGTCAGGTGTTATTCTTATGCTTGCCACCTCAGTATGCTCTGAATGTTTATTCTAGACTTGTAATTATTGTATCATTCTTTCTTTGTCCCTTCCAAGGTTTGTGCTGACACAGAAGACTGGCCATCCTTGCACTGCCCTTGCCTTCAGCCTTCACAGACCTTCTGAATTTCTGGTTGCCTTGTCAGATTACTCTCTCAAATGTTTTGATGCTGGTAATTTTTCCCACATGACTTATAGTTTGTGTGTGTGTGTGTGTGTGTGTGTGTGCATGCATACTTGCATATTTGTGCATGACAGCAAGGAAGAAGTATTCCTTAGCTTGGGGTTAAGAGCATAAACCTAACTAAGAGAAGTCTGACAATATTCAGATCTGATGTTTGGCTTGACAAAGAAAGAACTTACTGCACTTGTTCAGATCCATCGGGTCAGTAAAACAGTGATCAATGAAATATTTGGACCCATAGTTTTGGTGTTTGTTTGATGTTATTATTGTGTCCAGACAGCAGGGAAATGGTTGCTTGGATGAAAGGCCATGAATCTGCCATACACAGCATTTCCCTTCATGCCTCTGGGCGATACGCATTGACCACATCGGTAGATACTGCCCACTTGTGGGATATGGACACTTTCCAGCGGAAACGGAAGCTTAACAACAAAGAGGATGTTGGACTGTTGCAGGTAGATATTAGCAGTTTTTGAATTTTTGTTATGTGATAGGGCCCTTGGTGCTTCAGTTTTTCTGTAGAGATGGGAAAAAAATGCAAGTAGATTTCAGATTTCTTTCTTTATTTTCTCTATTTTCTTGCAGGAAATTTGTATTTAAGGGTGCATTTTAACAGATTTTTAAATGCATTTGGTGCTGAGATACAAAACTGCTGAGGGGGAATAAAAAAAAATTATAAAGCATTATATCAAGCAAATCAACTACCCAGAAATGTAATAAGGGCTTTCTAAAATAAAAATTTTAAATAATGTTGACTATATTGTTGTTATTTTCTCTGCTTTGCAGGTGCAATATGTCAAACAAAAAGTCTTGATTTTAAAAGGGAAAAACTCGGTCAAATGCATATAAAAAGACTTTAATGGATCTTTGCTGTGGGAGTCAAAGAGAAACAGCATGCCTAAGGCCTAAATTTGGGAAGAGGATTCTTATGAAAATTATCCTTACATAGACTGACAACAATCTCTTTCCCTTAATTGGTAATTTCAAACAGTGTAACTGATCTAGATCTTGACTTGAGCTTGTTACTTGCATTTTTCACATTTCACAAATCTTACTTGAATAATGATGGGTACCCTCTAATATTTTTTAAAATACCCAGGTGTTTTTTCTACCCATGAGCAATCTGATAATGACCTGCTTCCGTGATGACTCCATCTTTGCTTGGGAATGTGAGACTCTGACCTGCAAATACCAGTTGCCGGTGCCATCGGGGAGTAGTCCGCAGTACCGCAGCTTTGCTGCAACAAGGTGAGGGTAGTATGTAATCCATCCCTGGGAAGCTGTCCATAGATCTGCAACTTAGCTGCATCCCCAGTGGACTGTTTATCTCCCTCTCAGTATGACCTTATCAGCTGACTATATTTCACTGTGTGATCTCATCAGCTGACTGCCCTGTGACTTTCTCTGCGGACTGTACACTACTATATGACTTCATCAGCTGAATGTCCTTGGTTGTTTGACTTCATTAGCTTATTGTACACTATTTTGTCTGCTGATTATACACTATTATAAGATTTCATAAGCTAATTATGCAATGTTGTGTGACTTCATCAGTTGATTGTACATTTTTGTGACTTCATCCAATTGGCAGCTTGAATCGTTTGAATCGTGAACATTTTGGTTGAAGACACTTTTAGTGAAAAAGAATGAACAGGTGGGAAAACAAATGATTGATGTCTTTGATGAGCAAATTGCAAGTGATCAAAAACATACTTTACTTCAACCGGGTGGAAAAGTTTTTTCCTCACTAATGTTAGATGATTCTGATACATGCTGCAGCAGAGACCACACATTAGTAAATGTATGTGTGTGTATGGGTGCATGCATTAATGTGCACATGCATACATGTATACATATCAATGTGTGGCTTTTCAGGGATGGACGAATGCTTGCAGCAGGTGGGCGATCAAGATTTATTCACCTCTGGTCCCTTGACACACGTCGGCTGGTACGTGTTGTTGAGATGCCCACCAAAGTCACAGCAGTGAAGCAGCTAGAGTTCCTTCCAGACAGTTTCCAGGATGGTTTTGACCAGGTCTCAAATTTGTCAATCTTGTTCATATTGTGTTAGTATATATATATATAGTCTTCTGTAATCTGAATTTTCAGGTTATCTGAGTACAAAAATACAATTATGATACTAAAACTCAATTTTAACAAGATCTATATAAAGGTCCATGAAAATAGCATTTTCCAACTTTGGGAATCTGTAGAATGGTTCACTGAACACATTTTTCTCTTCAGGTCATGTTCCCAGTTGGGTTGCATCCTTCTCATAATTTTTGTCAAATTATTTCAGAAATTTATGTGGCAATTGGTGATTTTCAGATTCTTGGAGTTCTCTCACAGGATGGAATCATGCGCTTTATCAATATTGACAGTTGTCGTCTGCTGTTTGATGTGGGGACCATAGACAGTCGCCTGAACAACGTAGCTGTCAGTCCCAATGGCCGATATCTTGTGGGAGTGATGGATGATGGGAATCTCCACATCTTGAGCCTGCAAGCTTTGTGGGCAGACATTAACAAGGTAGACTTTATCATCACAGAAATGTGGATAGGCTGCAGGTGTGTGATTGGCTGTCTGATAGCTAGTTTGCATATGACAGGTTACCTTGTAATAATCTAGTATTGGTACATAGCCTAAACTCCTTACTCTGTATTTAGTGTACTATCATCATTACATTATGGCCCTTGCAGTACCTTGTAATGACATGGTATCAGTCCATAGCATAGCCTAAACTCCTTTCTCTGTACTTAGCATATTATCTAAATTACCTTAAGGTCCTTGTAGTTGTCACAACACATTCTAAGCTTCATGCAAACAATATGAGACAGCATTTTGAGAAGTCCAAACATACTTTTCATGGCAGCAGTAATAAAACTAAGTTATAAAACTATATATGTAGATGTATAAGCTGTTGTGCTATAAAAATGTCAGAATCCCTGAGGACGCGGCTTATGGAGTTTTTTTAAATAATTTTCTTGAGTTCAGCCTCCAGCTCCTCTGGTAAAAGTTGTACGAAGCAACAAGATGTCTGACACAATGTCCACTGACACCACAGTGAGAAGTGTAGGTGAGGCGACAACAGCTGACTCCAACAAGCTGGAGACCAAGCTGTCTCACAGCCAGGGCACGGAGGTAAGTGGATCATTGTACATGGAGTTTGTTGGCTGCGTGGCTGCTAACAGCTGTTGTGGACTGAGTTTGCTGGCTGTGTCGAACAATGTCTGTGCTTACAGGTTTATTAGCGTGTCAATTTGCCTGGATTTGGCTATGCATTATTGCAGCAGGTCAGAGATGGCAAATGGTCAGACCTGACCTCATGGCATGTTTGCTTTTCACCAGCTCATGTTAAAAATGTGGGAGGACTTGTTGAGTTACTAGTTTGATCTTCTGCAATAACAACAACTATCAGGGCAAATATCATGTCAGCTTAAAAAAAACGCACACCTTTTTTCCCCCTTCTCTTGTAAGAAGTTTTGGACACTTTTTCTGTCTAAAAGATAATGCTAAAAAATATTTTTGCATATACAGTAATAGCACATATTCTTGTTTCCAAAAAAATTGGTTACCACTTCAGTCAACATGTAGATTGAGAACTACTTATTTGCACTCTAGAAGTCTATGTGTGCCTCCATGTGTGTGTGTGTGTGCATATGTGGGTGTGCAAATGTGTTTGGATGGGGTCATACAAACAGGCTCGAGCGGTGTGTAGCCTTAACACGGACAAACTGCTGGCTATCCTGAAGGGGTATGGGGAGTATCCATCCAAATACAGGTAAGTCTTTCATCCATTCTGTAAGCTACCTTGCTGTAAAACCATCCTGATTTGTATTGCCATGAAGCAGATTTGCAAGATTATTTACCTTTTTACTGAGAAACTGATTGAGCTGCTTTGTTTGAGTTTTTGCATGGAATGTCTTTTAGCTTGTTAATTCTTGGCAAGATATATATTCGTTATGATGGCTATTTATTAAAAGTATGATAGCGGGCTTATGGTGTGCATTACTTCTTTCTCTTTCAAATGATGGAGCATAAAATGCACGATTTTCCAGGTGACACTCGAGCTTGTCATCATTGGTATTTCAGTCAGCTCACTAGAGTTAGAGGATGGGTACTTGCTGCTGTCAGACATAAAATAGGAGAAAAAGAAGCATTACGTCTCATCTTGGGAGTCTATCTTTTTTAACCTTGCCATCCATCATTCTTGCTTTATTTAACAAGTGAGAGTCATGAGAAACCGTGGCTCATTAAAGTCATATGTAATGCTGCTTAACACCGAGTTTTAGTCTTTCTTTTGCTACCCTTTTCTCTGTCCAGCATTGTATGATGCTGTTTAAGACACTTCAGCCTTGAGTTACTAGTTTCTCCTATATTCCTCTGACAGGATGTTTATCTGGCGCAAGCTTCTGTGCTTGCCAGAGAACCATGCAGCATACGGAGCACTGGTTGACAAGGGAGTGCACCCTGCTTACAGCAACCTGCACAAGGCATACCCTATCAAGAGCAGCAAACTTCTCCGCATCCTCCAGAGGTTACTTTTCTGATTATTGAGAAATTTTGGAGAATAGCTGCAAACTTAGTTTGAAAGCCTTAGAGAAGATATATTTGAGAAACTTTTTTCCCTTGAATACAGTAAAACCTTTCTATCAAAACTCAATAAATCCACCAACATCAGGTCGTAACTGAAAGGGGTTGTCGTAGGGAGATCAACCAGTCTGCTTTAATTCCAGGAACCATGACTTCAGGCACCATCCAATTTAAGTTTATTTATTTAAATGTTGAAATAAAGCTCTTAAAAACCTTATTAGAATACTTTCTTTGTTGCTTTCTCTTGGTCATGTGGGCGGTCTGGTGGCGCAATGGTTAGCGCCTGTCACCAATACAGTGAAGGTTGGCCGTCCTGGGTTCAGCTCTCATCTCGGACACGCTGTTCTGTCTCTGCATGTGGCATCTGTTTACAGGGCTGGCTTGGCATAAAACACCAATTCCACCCCCCTCCCCCCGATCCCTGTTTTCACGTCATCCAAATGTCTGCATATACATTTTAAAAGAGCCTCCAAAGAAGAATAATGATGACAAAGGCTTTTTAAGAAAAAACTGATTTAAGAGAAAATCGCATTTATGCACTGTGAGATTTTAACTAGATGTCTACATATACATTTAGTACAAACATCAAAGCTAAATTATAAAGATAACAAAAGGATTTAAAAAAAAAACAAACAAAAAAACCCAAATGATTTAAAGAGAAAATCTCATTATGTACCATTGTGGGATTTCTTCTCTGGACGTGTATTGCCAAGTGGCCATTTTTGTTTAGGAAGATGGTGTCTAAACCTATTCAGACAACACATGGCTCTGTTGGCAGTATTTGATGTTGATATTTACACCTGTCATCAGAGATTGATTTGGATTTGGGGTCTGGAACAATTCGGTGTTAGGCGTTTGGGGTCGATTTGACTCACATGAATGTAGATGTGACTGGCGCAGTATGGTCTGGGTTGAAATGACCCCATGAATAAGCAGTCTATTTGAAACGTACTTCTTTTATTTTTTAACACGTGACTTCTGTAATAAAGTTGTAATAGAGTACAAGGTGTCAGCATAGGTTGGGTTGAGGAGGTAGGTGTAATAGAGATGACATTTATATAGAGCTGGCAGTAACTTGCATCTTATTTCAGAATTTTGTCAGCGCTGGCTCACTGGGCACCCATTTTTGGAGAGACACAGTTCCTGCCCTCACTGGCATTTCCTTTCATCAAGCTCTTTCAGAACAACCACCTGGTGTGTTTTGAGATGGTAGCTACTATCTTAGGTAGGGAACGTCACAGACATATGCCTGCAATAACACTGACCCAAACAGCTGCATGAACAGTTACGAGTACAGCTGCATGAAGATTTATATTTGTGTGAACAGTTACATGAATAGCTGTATGAAGAGTTAAGGGGTGTAAACAGTTCCATGTATGACTCTGACTTGCAGGAGTGATGGGTATACTTTCTTTGCTGTGTCATAAGCTTATTATTCACAAAAAACTGATATAGATTTATCACTGCGAAATGCGGACACTGTCAGAACTAATGTCATTTCATACCCTAATGTCCTGTGCTTGCTGTATCAGTCTTAAGCATAGTGTGCTGACCAGTTATATTTGTAGCCTGCTAGCTCTGTCTTGCAGGTGATGTTAGTGTGTCACCTTGTAGTGTGGTTAATGATGTTCATGTGTCATCTTGTAATGGGTGTATTGATATTAGTGTATCACCTTGTAGTATGTGTACTGATGTTAGCGTGTTACCCTGTGATCGTTTACTGATCAAGGTGTCCAGACAAAAGAGCAAAACGAAAGTATCAGCTGTCTGTATATTTTCAGTGAACTGGTGTCAGCATTGGTTTGAATACTTCCCCAACCCCCCGATTAATTTGCTGGGTATGGTGGAGAACATTCTGGCATACCACGATCGCCATTTGCTGCAGCATTTTGTCACCTACAATGTCACCGCACAGGTATGAAATCTTCACTACCAGAATTAGACCTCAGGTGCAGCTACACTGTAACGTTGAGTGCCTGTACTACTTTTTACTAGATTGTTTTTACTACAATATTAAATCATTAACTCACTATATTAGTATTTCGTGCTGAACTGCCAAGTGCAAGTCATTTATTTTTGGTGGGGGGGATTTGTATATTTGAGTAAACTATAGGGTTAAGACTGGGAAAGTCCCTTCTAATTTAATACAATAAAAAAAGTCACTTCTAAATGGTTCTCTGTGCATGAAGCCTTGTTTTCTTATTACAAAACAAATGTTTATTAACTCGTAGGGGTTGCTTCTTAGACCGTTGTTATGAAACCCCACATGAGCACTAAGATTGCTGCAATTTTTTTTCATTTTTTCTAAAGGATGTATCTGTAGATAGCTCTTAAGGAATCACTTTTCTGCAGCTACCTTTCTTGGCATTGTTTAGCCAGTTGTTTTTTTTAGCGGTAATTTAGAATGTTCTAGACCTCGTCACTGCTTTAGAAGATGGTGAGTCAGAGATCAGAGGTTTCATGTCAATCCTCAGTGCAAAAAGCACTTAAACTTTATGTATATGCAACATTTATCTGTGTGTTTAGATTCCTTATGGATTATCCTTTATGTATTTTTGACATAAAACTGGATTTCTGGCAAGACTGGTGAGAGGACCCGGTTTGGTGGAGTAGCCTACTTCATAACAAGTGTTTTTTTTCAAATCCCATTTGCCTAGAATCCCATTGCTAGAATCAAATTCAGCTAAAAATTCAATTCTACTAATATTTATCTGTGTAGAAAAACAAAATGTACAGCTGTACCTTACATAGTCAATTTTTTTTTACTTTTTTTTTGAAAATTCATATATCCAGAGACGCTTGTGGCTAGGGGGCACAACTCTGGTGAGTTAAAAGAAAACAAGTGAATAGATTTGCAGCGTCAGTCTAAAACCTGTTCAGGAGGCATGCATTAAAACAAATTCTTCTCACAAAGGCACATAAAGAAAAACAATAAACACCTAGCTGCTAAAATAGGAAGGTCTATATTTCTCAAAATGTTGTTAAGATGAGCCACAGCTCTGATTCATTGATTATCCTCTTTGTCATTCTTGTGAAAAATTTAGAAGATATATTTTGTGTAGATGTAATTGAGTAAATTTCTTTCTTTAATTCACAAACAGCACATTTCTTGTACTGATGTTTGTTCTAGAAAAGACAAGAACGTGATAAAAATTCTACTGCTACTGGGATATTTTGTTAAAAATAAGAGAAACACAAGTTGATTAATTGCAATCCTTTAGGTATATGCTTGGCCTCTGCTGGAGACAGTCTTCTCAGAGGTACTCACACGGGAAGAATGGCTTATGCTTTGGGATAATATTGTCAGCAACCCCCCAGCCTTCCTTATTATATTGACGGCAGCTTACTCCATCTGTGCTCGTGGACCACTTATGCAGTGTACAGAGCTGGATGATTTTCAGGTCAGTTTTTCAGTGCTTCTTGATTGTCATTCTCAGCATAGAACTTCCATGGTGTGTAAAAAGTTCTTAATAATACAAGTCCAAGGCTAGCTACCGCCATGGTATGTAAGAGTTCTTAATGATACAGATTTAGGGCTACCTAACTCCATGAGTATTGTGCCTCGTATGTCTCAAGGAAGATACTTAATGCCTCGCATACAAAAGTTGTAAGTTTTGATTGGTATTGTTTCTTAATATTCAAACATTAACTCGTTCCTTACCGCTCGCACCCATAGGTGATCTTCGTCTGAACCCGGTTCGCACCCTATGGTGTGATGCAATTTTTAACTTTTGTTACTCTTAAACATCGTTTTTTTTTTAGAAGAAAAATTTAATAAATAGGATAGCTTATTCATTTCTGAACACAATTGTCTTTCTTAAAAAATGTAGGAAGTTTTAACAGGAAGTCTTTGCATTTTCCCACGCTACCTGTCTTTCTGTTTGGAAACGGGCTATCGAATTCCCGGTATTGAAATTTCGACCGGCAGCTTTGAAAATTTATATTTATTTACCTACAGTAAAGATAACCATCTGTAATACACCGTTTTAAAGAGCTTTTTTAAAACATTCACTTGGTGTAAATTTTAAGATGCATAGGTTTTGTCTTCGAGTACTAAAATCAAATGAACTGTACGTGTTTTAGAACACTTGAACGTAAATTTCAGAAATCAACAAAACAATTATTTACACAATATATACAGACATAAAGTACCAAACAAACATATGTTTTATTAGAATATACATTAGAATTTAAATATTACTTACTATTTTCTTCTCCTTTGCGGTTGTTGAAGTAGAAATCCATGTCAAAGTGAGTAAACCGCAACGTACTTTCGATAGTTCAAAATGGCACTCGACCATTTGTTTACATTTTTCCCTCTTACAAACGAATTTTTGATTGGCTGGACTAGTTTTAAAAGGGAGGGAATCATGGTGGACTATTTCCGAAAGATTTCAGTAGTTTCTTCCCTTATGTTATTTTCATTTACGTTGCGGGAGTTTTCTTTGAGCTCATTATCATGACATTTTCTGTTGGGAATACTATAAAAGTGTGTTTTCAAGCAAACACAAGGTTAGGCTGTTCCTATTCTCTACATTTTGATCCATCATTATCAATTTGAGTTGTTCTACTACCTCTTTCAGTTAATTTTTTATGATTTTTTGAAAAAGGATTAAATACATCCGTCCAGGGGGGTCAAACCGCCGCTTAGTCTACCATAAGCATCGAGTTAATTATATTTTTGACAACACAATACAACATATCTTTGACAATCTATGATTATCATAACACTTTTTGACTTGGACGCATTTTTTTTGGTGTAATAAATTGTTGATACATTTTCGTTGAATTTGCCATCAGTACTTCTTCCATCATCGCAATGCTGTGGATGTGAAAATGGTGGTGAAAGAAGCATACCGTCTGATGGAGGCTACTCCCACTGATCTTCATCCTGTGACTAAACTTGAGCCCTTCACACCCCTTACACATGGCCAGTACCCAATTTTCAATAAGTACCCAAAGTTCATCGTTGATTATCAGGTAACTGTTAAAGCAGATAACTTGTTTTGTTGGCATGTACTAGAGCTTTGAAGCAAACAAGGTGGGGGAGACATTGATGTTAGAAATGATAACTGTGCTTTTGTTGATTTGAGTTAAGAGCATTGGTCTCAGAAATAAACAGCAGCTCTCATAATTTTGCATTCTAGTCACATAGCGATCATAGCACTAAGCTTGATTTTTGTGTAATGATACCTACATATGCTGAAGAGGAATGGTAAGCCTGTGTTGGTAACTTTTTCATGCAGGAGCTTTCCCTTTACACAACACTTGTGAACTGATGTATTTATTGCCCTTTTATACCTATCCAGTGATTTTTAAAATTAACACGACAGCCTAAAGTGAAACTGACTTGACAAAGCCTGTCATTGAAATTTTGCTGTGATTTGAAGCTGGCTTAACAGACAGTCTGTAATTATAACTCAGAGGTAATTCTAGGCTGCGGCCTTGCGGGATTCCCGCAAAATTTCGCTGAGGGGCGCGTAGTCTGAAAGTCAGTGCGACCATGCGCCCGCAAAAATCCCGTGGCTGGCGCACATTTGAACACGCGATGCGGCACTTCAAAAATAATTGTTGTCATTCTTCGCGCTGGTTTGAAACCGACCCACCAGAATCGATGCTAATGACTGGACAGTTTTCAAACTGACGAGTTGTTATCCATCTGCAACCTTTTGACGCGCCCACAGCGAAAACATTTGGGGCGGGAGAGATCAAAGGGTATCAGAAGCAAGCGAGTTGAAAGCGAAGTGAACGGGACTGTCAACTGTGTTTGACTTTTCGTTCGCGACCAGAGCAGCAGAAGATGCCCCAGAAAGTAGAAATCGACAAGTACAGGAAGAAACAGAAACTCGTCAGAGTGTGGCGCACACATTGTTGGAACTGAAAATGTAGACAACGAAATAGACAAATTGAGACAGAGACCGCACGTAAAAAACCACGCATCCAGAGAACCTGTCAGTGTGAATGGCTGAAGAAATGGGCTTGCCTAATGAACGAGGAGGAAGGCATGAGATGTAAAGTTGCCTAAAACAATCAGAATAACACGTTTACAACCCCGGGACCGAGTGTGTTAAGTACCAAACGAGGACGCTGCAGAGACATTCAGACTTTCGACCACAGGCACTCTATGGAGGCTGAAATTCTTCAGAAAGATTTCAGTTTTCAAACTATTTTCAATTCTAATTTATTTCTGTCCTCATGACCTTTTCGGAACTTATGCCGGCGGTATTATATAACACTTAGAAATAACATGTTGCGAACTTGATACAACATCACAGGACAGAAGCTATCAGGGTTGCTTTTGCGACAATCTGTGCAAGAACATTAATGACAGGTTCCCAAAAGATGCAGGTGATGTTGCCTCTGGATTTTTGAGTTCTTTCCATGCGCCCCATCTTTTTCCTGTTTACAGAAGACAGAACACCCTATGGAGACAAAGAATTAAATATCTTAACAAATTTCTTTGGAAAACCAGCACGTGGGCAGCAAATTCAGTAAAATCTTGCTTGACAAAGCAGCATGTTTAGAGGAATGGATTGTGGTCAAAGAAACTGTAACGCAGAATGCATATCGGAGACATTCCACAAGCTGTTTAAACTGTTATTTGATGTTTACAGGGATTCATTTCCCAATTTGCTGGTTCTTGGAAAGCTGTGCCTCCTTATGCTATACCACAATGCAGGCTGTGAGAGGGGGCTTCGGTCATCAAAACCTAATAAAGTCTTCTCGTAGAAGTTGCCTTGAGGAGAAACATTTAAACCCCTGCACTAATGAGACATATGAAAAGTGTCTAAACATTAGCTCATAGCCCAATGAATGGACACAAAGAATAATTGGTTTGCAAATGTAGGATGCTATGATCACACTGATGATGATGAAAGATAATTTATCGATATAGAAGAAAAAGATATCTATGTGATTAATCTTCAATTTCTTGTGATTAATAAAGTATTTTGTTGTATACCAAATATTTATTGGAAAAAGCAGTGAAAATGTGTTTGTTTCAAGGGACCCCTTGTTTCATTTGAAGGGCCCCTTTTTTCCATTGAGAGGGCCCCAGGGCCCCTCTTTTTGAAATCCTAGAATTACCTCTGTAACTGACTTGACAGTAACAGCCTGTAATAGGAACTGATGAATGTAACAGATAGCCTGTAATTTGTGATCTAAGATCCAGGAGAGAGAGAGGATTCGTCAAGAAGAGATGGAGTACTTGAGGAAAAAGTATGTACAAGATGCTTATCTATGTTTCTGTGTTGTTTTTTTGTGTTTTGTTATGCTGTGAAATGTACTGCCTACAAACTAGTTGGAAAGCTACAGACTCAAATGATTAACAATAGATCGATCTATCTATCTATCTATCTATCTATCTATCTATCTATCTATCTATCTATCTATCTATTTATCTCTGCTCCCGTTTTTCTGTCTCTTGCTAGTTGATTTTTTTTTCCCCAGAGATATAGGAGACGTCAATTTCTTTATTGGAACATATAATTTCTCCATGTAAAAAGTTTCCTAAATGTAATGCAGTATTGTATTTTAACATTATTGACTGTATAAACAATTGTCACTTGATTCTGCAGTGCCATCACCATATTTTACCTTATATGATGTCTTTTCTTATGCAGAATGCTATTTTATTGATTGTGTAGACAGCTGTCGCTGGATGCACAGCGCATGACGCTCCGTCGCCAGCAGGAGGAAGAGCAGTGGTATCAGCAGCAGTCCCTACTGTTGGAGGCTGAAGAGAAGCGGCGACAAATGATCCTTCAGGAGGAGCAGAAACTGGTCGATCAGCGCCAGCGGTATATAGTGAAGTCTTGTTTCTTTACTTACACTGAGAGTTTCGGTGGCAGTCTGGGACCAGAAGCCTTCTTCTTTTCTTACTTTTGCTTGAAGGCCAACCGATGACCGTGACTGTTGTGTCTGACGGTCCTTCTCCTACTGCTTGTACACTTAAAGCTGAGAGTTCCTCATTGCTGGGCAATGAGATCATTAACATCAACTGTACAACAAGGAAACCAAAGTCTAGGCTAGTAACAACTTAGAGATTAGATCGACATGACGAATATAGTGTTTGTTGTGAGTAATGGGCATGTTTTTGTGGGATATATTTGAGCACGTGATGATATGAATGTTGCATGAAGTCTTGACAGTTTGTACTTTCTTGCTCACTCACTACCGTACTGTAAAGATTTTAGATAAATCTGTAGCAAAGAGGGCCACCAACATCCATATGCAGGTTTTGGTCATGTACAGATTTTAGATAAGTGTAGGAAAGAGAGCCACCAACATCCATATAAAGGTTTTGGCTATGTGCAGGTTACTGGCCATGCACAGAGAAGTCAAGTTGAAGGAACTGCAGCTGCTGGACGCAGCACGTAGGAAGTTCCTTCACTTCCAAAAACAGCAGCGAGCAGCAGAGCTTCGGCGCCTGGATGACGAGCTCCAGAGAAAGGTCAGACATTCTGAATTAGAAAAATCTGCTTATTTTAAACATAAGTCAACGCAATGGGTGAAACATTCACAGTGTTTTGTACAAAACAAAAATTTGTTGACTTCCTGAAACTACAAGACCTTGTCTTCATAACAGTCATCCTATCAAGCCCTTGTGCTCATCCAACTATAGGTATACATCACAGTGGGTTTAACAAGGCTTTCCACTACATGTTGGTTAAATTTGCTCCCCAAGAATGTGAGCAGCGCAGACTGGTGATAGCAGGAAAGAACTCTCAGCTGGTAGCTCACTTTCTGACTGACAGCTAAAACTGTTCACTTGGTCTTAGTCATCCATAGTTTATTGGTGAACTTGGAAGTGTCTTAGTTGTTTGTAGTTTATTAGTAAACTTGGCCAGTGTCTTAGTCATCCATAATTTATTGGTGAACTTGGCCAGTGTCTTAGTTGTTTGTAGTTTATTAGTAAACGTGGCCAGTGTCTTAGTCATCCATAATTTATTGGTAAACTTGGCCAGTGTCTTAGTTGTTCATAGTTTATTAGTGGCTGATTTTTAAAATAGTTATATTCCACGGGCAGAAACTTATATGTGGTAACAACTCTAAGAAACCTAAACCAAGAAGATATTAATTCTCTGTTTCAATGTAGTAAGAATGCAGTCATAAATGACTGAAAGAATTTCAGTGAGTCATCTTTTTATAATCTTTTCTCTGAAGGCATTGCTACGAGACCAGGAAACCCAAAATGCCATTGAAGAAGCCGAGATCCGAAATCTTGAACTGCAGCTGCAGAAAAAAATGTTTGAACAGGTACACACATCTTCAGCTTCTGATGTAGTTACTATATTCCTCACCTGCCATCATACATGTAAAAAAATAACTGTTGTTTAAAAAACTCTATAACTCTAGATGGTTGCATTGAAAAAAAACTAGAGGCAACTGTTTGTATATTTAGTACAGTGTGAGCTGCTAACCTGCATCCCCTCAGAGGGGTGTAGCATTGTGTTAAAGATAACTCCCATCTTTTCTTCTTTATACAGAATGAAGCGTTAATTCTTGCTTTGGTAAAAAAAAAAAAAATAATAACAAAAACTCATCTGTACATGTATAAGGTATTTGAAGGGTTACTTTGCTTGTAGGAGCTGCAGCGAGAGTTTGCCTTATCGTCGGTTGGACTTCGCACAGAGGAAGAAATGGAACGCAAGCAGGAAGAACTGGAGCAACGTATCCAGCGGCGCCTGCAGGAGGCTGAGCGAGAGCGCGAACTGGAAGTTCGCAAGATGATGCAGCAGGGGCTGGCTGAGGCCACACAACGCCAAGTGGACATGATGGCAGGACAAGAGATGGAGCACAGATTTCGAATGGATCAACTTCAGAGGGAGGCCCGCCAGGTGCAGGTGAATAAATAGGCTTCATTCAAACAGTATTTAGGCAGGGTGGGGTGGCAAGGCATGGCTGAAAAGGTCGGTGGGTGCTTGAGTAAATGTGCTTGTGCATGGGAGAAGAGAGTTGTGTGTGAACACAGTTCAGCTAAACATTTTGTAGGTATAACTCTGAAAGATTGCTTTTGTGCTCTAATACAATTTGATCACGTGACAACACTCCTGTAAGCTGCAATGGTTCCCTTTTCGTGTCCACATTGACTAGAAGGTGGTCACACTGCTATCGTTGTCTCCATGACCTTGTCTGGTGAGCTGTTAATGTTAACACATTATCAGCCCAGCCAGTGCCCCTTATCTGCTTGTGGTGATCTACAAGCGCCATGTATCAGACTGGATAATTCTTTTCTTTTTCTTTCTCTAGTCTCAGTGTCTGGAATGCTTTGCCACCATCACTTTGCACGAGAACTATCTTTGAGGTTTCAAGTCTTGCTTTAAGAACCTCTTTTTTGCAGGAATACTTTAAGAATCACCTTTTGTGGGAATAATTCCAGTAGCTGGTTGCTTTCTCCTCCTCCTTCCTTCCTCTCTTTGTGTCCATGTGTTTATTTGTCCATATTTGCAAGCATGTGTTTGTGGAGATGCACACATGTGTGTATGATGTCAATCCAGCTGATTATTTCAAAGCGCGTTGAGCTTTCTGCCAGCAGAAAAATGCGCTCTAGCACCACTACCAACCACAGTTCAGACAAACTGCCCACCAGCACCGTTCATTGATAGCACTACCACTAGCTCCCCACAGCAAGGCAATCCACTGGGTGCTGACATTGATTTCTCGGTACAGGATACCGCACCACATTGTATCACACTACAGAGTGTATAGTTAGACCATTGTTGCATGGGATACCTCTATTCAGCGCCTTTTGTAAAAGATATCTGGTCACATCATGCTGTCATGATTTAGAAGATTACACCAGGCTTTCTAAAGCCTGGAAAAGTCATGAGAAATTGGGAAACAAGTTTTCCAGGCCTGGAAGCCATAAAACGTTGACAGTTTGATTGTGAGAACTTGGATTCTTGAATCTGTACTGTTATAAATATTTGTAATATTGTAATAATGAATGTTGTAACTGAAGTTTATATACTCTGTGTGGGTGTGTGTTTGTGTGCATGTGTTTATATATATATATATATAGTGATTTTTTATTGGTTACACTGTTACTATTTGTCTTATTGTAGATCATTAGCCATAAGATTGTAACCTATTCTTCTGACAATAGCTTAACATGGTGGCACTGTAGTGACTTTTGGTCCCTCTGTGCTAACTCAGAATTATGAAGTAAATAGCCTGGGTGGCACGTGGCAGTGTTAGATTGTTTGATCACAAAATAAAAAAATGTTGGAAAACCACTTGTTATCTTTGCAATGTCTATAGCTAGCCAGGCGGAACACAGAGAACCGTGCCCTGGAGCAGGATGTCCACAGCCTGATGAAGCAGTGCCAGGTTCAGAAGGTTAGTCCTTTCTTCCCATGCCAACCCCCAGAGTTTTCTCCCCTGTTTCCTGGAGAGTTCTCTCCTTTGTTTTCCCCCAAATCAACCTGCTTATGGTGTTCACTTTATGCTCATGTACAGTGCTTCTGATGATCGTAACCATAGCATGCTCACATAATGATACTGGCCTGAGGAAACGTGTTATGCCTATCATAGGGGTTCAGAAACTTCTGTCTTCTCTGTCCGTCCGTGTTAGCCCCTTGTGACTCAGACCATTTCTTGTTACAGGAGCACTTAACTCAGGCAGGTCTGGAGAACCTGGACAAAGAGAGAGCAGGACGAGGAGTAGACACGGCCCGCCGGCTAGCCACCATGGAGTCTGAGCTGGTAGATGGTCGCAGCCACACAATGGCCTTGACTTCAAAAGTTTTAGAAGGTTGGCTTGTTCACCTGACGGCTATGTGCATTCTAGCCAACATACATTTCGCCTCACTACAGGAATCTGTTTGTAGGGTAGTCACTTTAGTACATGAATCTGTCATATATGCTTACTTCACTACCAGAACCATCAGTTAGCTGCTGTCCTTATGACTTATTTAAGATGCAGTTTTCTGATCCGTAGCCTCCAGGGTAGCCATACTGTGAAAATGTATGAAGGTCAGGAGTAAGTTAGGAGAGCTGGGGCAGCTAATCTCTGATAAATTGTACTGTTGTGCTTTTGGTAGTCTTTTGTGCATCACAGCTAAATGTCTTTTCCTTAAGAATAATACGAATAATAAAGTGTTCTTGTAATCTTTTCATCTTTAATCTCCAAAATACTTATGTGTGTTTGCAAAGTAATTTTGTAAGAACATTTTCATCTTTTAATTTATGGCTTGAATCCTGTTCAGTTCTCAGTGTTTGTCTTTTAAATTCTAGGTCAGAGAAAAAGCCCTTCCAAAACTCTAGCAGACATGTCGGAAGCAGATGTTGATCCAGCAGCTGATCAGTCATCGAGAGGTAAGAGGTCACCTTCTCATCCAACACTGGGGGCATTGACTTACATCAATAATCTCACTTCCATAATGATAAATCAGTTGTTTATTGACTGAATAATATTGCAACTACTGTGTTCAGTTATGTTCCATGTTATCACTTTGTTTTAAAAAATTTTCCTTTTTTTGTATGCATTGATGGTTCTGTTTGCAGTGTCACTGGAAATTAATCTTTTCACTTTGCTGCAAGTTTAATTGCTATCTTTAAAGGCTAATCCAATGGATCAACAAAAATCACTAGAAATAGAGCATAATTGATCACCTAAAAATATTCCGGTGGTATTTTATGACAAAGAGGCACGAGAGATTTTATATTAATATTTTTCTCTTAAGCACACATGGATTTGTGGAGAAAACAGGAAGTGACGAAAAGGAAGTGTTTCTTAAAATAATGTCATCTGCCTGAGTTGAATTTGAAGAGAAAAGATGCAACCCTTGGTAAAAGAAAACAGACCAGGACACATTGTGCTGTTGCTGAATGTTCTCTTCAACACTCAGATGGAGTTTGTACTCATGAAGGAAATCCTAAAGATAATGGCAGCAAACGCCAGTGGATTCACTTTGTTCGGAGATTTGTATATAATATATTATGTATATATGTGTCTATATGTGTGTATATGTGTATATACAGGTCTCTGCTTTGTTCAAAAGTGCCGTGCAAACTTGGTCCCCACACTGCACTCAAGAATTTGCTCAAAACATTTCAAAATCGATTGTTATCCAGTCACTTATACAGTACAAGCAAGTCTTGGACTTTACGTAATATGAAGAGATCTTCCTACAGCAGTGCTTACTATACAAAAGCACGAGCTGTTAAAACCAACTAAACTGGTAAAAAAAAAACCTTGAAGATACCAGATATGCAACATCAACGGTTTCTACACCATCTGATAACATCATGACAGTGTCACATCATCATCAGTCGTAGCTTTATCCAGCACAATATTAAAAATAACTGACACTGTGAGGGCACCATTGATGTGCGTGCTTGAAACAGTTTTAAAAAACAAATTGAGGGTTTAAATATATAAGGAGCTTAAGGGGAATACGTGCGAGTATCAGTAAGTAAACAGAAAATTGTGCATGCAGCTAAATGAGTAAGAAATAAGTTTTTACATCGATAAACATGTTTCAAACTATCGTTATATTTTTAATTGTAAAAAATCCTTATCAGCAGTCAGTTGTAACTATTAAATAAAAATGCAATGCTTGAAACCATCAAATAAAAAAATTACAGGAGTTTTATTAAAGACAAACACATTTGAAATGTATTTATATTTTATTAACAATAATACACATGGGAAAATTAACTCAAATGCGCCCACTTAGTAACAGACAATCAGTAATAATACAACATACACTGCAATGTCTGTGATTTTTGCCCATTAAATTTTGATCTGGAGGCAATTTAGTTACCAGTCTGTTGTGAATGAATTTAGATTAGACCATTTATTTTTTTTAACTTCATTCGAAGCTTTTAAATAAAGTTCAGATCTGTAGGGCTGTATTCCAAAATCACCTGTTTCATTTTCTGGGCAAAAAAATCGCTTCTTCAACACAACAACCTGAGGGATGTTTGACTTGAAGACATTCACAGATTTCTTTAACTGAGCCACACTTGCTGTTACAAATACCACTGGCGCATAAGAGAACTCCAGTATAGGAGAATATTTTCTCCTGCTTTCCTAGTGGCAGGCGAGAATGCCGATGTTTGAAGGCTTATATCTTGAAAATTAAGTATAATTATATACTCATATTTTGGGAATTATTATTTTAAAGTGAACTTAACCCGATCATAAAGAAAAATGTTGCACTTGGCTCGTCCTTTAAAAGCCCACAAAACTAATGCCGTTTCACATATGAACTGCTTGATTATCCTAAAAGATTTTTTGGCCAGCATTAGTAATGCTCGGTGTTTTGTGCAAGATGTCTGTACACACGCTCACACACACACACACAGTAGCATAAGAAAGTTCTCAGTGAAGAGCCTGAATATGTGTTTGAGCCTGAATATGTGTTTATAGGATGGAAGAAGTGTTGCCGTAGCTGCCTACTCCTGCCCTACTATTTCTCTGAACTTCTCTTCCCTTATCTCCCAGCATGACAACTTGCTCCTCATCTGACAACCGTCTCCTAACTGTTCCTGTCAGCAGAACAACAACATAGGTCACCGGGCTTTTAGTTACTGTGCAGCAAAACAATGGAACTCTCTCCCTTTCCATATCCACCACCTACCCACCATTGAATCCTTTAAATGTGCACTGAAAACGCACCTCTTCCTTAAACATTACTTGTAACACCAGTTCCCACAATGTTAGTCCTTTTTCACACCCTTACCCCGCTTTTCTGCTTATTGCTACTTCCCTACTTGTCTTCCTTTTGCAAATCACTATACTCTCATTCCTTTGTTCCTCTTTGCATTTTCTGCATTTGTATTTTATTCGTAGGTAATGTTGTTTATTCTTCCGTAGTTCACGTTGTTTGTTTTCCTATCCCTCATATGTTGCCCATGGCTCATTCTTGTTCTTAAGTGCTAAGAGCATGCTCTTTAGGAGTGTGAGTATGCCCTGTACACATTTTATTGCATTTATTTTACTAATTTGGCACCTTTTTAAAAACTTTTTCAGTGAAATTTGACCGAGATCGCCAACTGCTGGACACTCAGGAGATGGAGCTGCTGAAGGAAGTGAGGCGTCTTCGTCAGAAACTAGCGACAGACAACCGCAGCAAGCGCCCGCCCCCTCCATCTGGGGCAGGGGATTGCTAGGAACAAAACTTGAATGACAGGGTGGAGATACCAAGTTGTCAAGGACTATTATTATGTGCATACTAGGTATTCATCAAATCATCATGCACCCCACTAAGTAGGTTTAACTACCAGCATTCAGGGTCTAATAATATGGAATGCCGAGTCTTAAAGCCACTAATGACTGATGTACTGTCACCAGGCATTATGGTCTCCATGACCTGTTATGTAGGTAGTGCAAAGAAATAACAATCTGCCTTCTGTATATTAGCATATAAATATTTTAAAAATAAAATCCAAATATTTTCTGAAATGTTTGTTGTGCAAGAATATGCCATCTTACTTTTGATGCCACACGATCCTCACTTACCCCCCCCCCCACCATTGCAAAAAAAAGTCATGATGTCTGTTTCTAGGTCCCAAGCTCTTGCTTAAACTTGTCTTTGTTCCCACTTCTCAAAACAATGTTCCTAACTTATCATTGGCTTCACTTTCTCGCTGCCCCAACACTGGCAGTGTTTTAAATTGACCTCAGGATTCTTCAATGGCAACGTTTGAGAAGCAGCAACACACAGAGATTTATCTTATTAGCTGATCCTTGATGACATGTAGATTGATGGTTAAATACTTGCTGAGGTGTTTGTCTGCTAGGCATTGTAACGTCAGCACTTGGGCACGTGAAACACTCATTGCTCATCATTTACCCACTTGCATGCCGTTGTCATGAAGGAACACAAATGTTTACCTGACTGATGACAAGTGACATGTCTGGACGTTTACGTGACTAACTTGCTAATCATTGACAACTGGAGATGGAATAATGCCAGTTGGGAAGGCTACCTAGCAAACTGATGTTTTGACACGTAAGTAGCTGTTACAGTTAGTACCTGGCATTTGATAAGGCTAGCTGATAAACATACATCAAAGAAGCTGATATTCACAATGCACAAACTAGCCACATGCTGCACAGACTATAAACTAGCCATAAACAGTGTCCTTGACCCTGACTGCCCTGAGGATTGTCGGGAGGATGAGAGGTGGAGTTGAGATGGTCCTCCATGTCTTGATTGACATGATGCACCTGCTGGTGACAAAGGTCACGTGCTGCACTCACTTGTGCAGTGGCTAACGGGATTGTGATCTGTTACAAAGTTCTTAGAGTAAGATACTTCCCCTATCTCCCGCTAAAACTAGTAATTTTTTTAAAAATTATAAATACCAAATAAAGCATTTGGTCTTGAAAGCCTTGATGGTGGAGCTACTGGTTGAAGATGCCTGTGTGCATGGTGGTGGTCAGACTCGCCAAGAGGAAATAATAGACTTTGAAGACAAACTTCGCCCTGAACATCTTGTGAGATCAAACAGGATGGATATCAAATGGGGTCTGGACAGATGAAGGTAGATGAAGGGAGGCCCTGGTTATGAAACCCTAGGTTATATTGTTACCCTTGGAAAACACGAGGTAAAATTGGGGGCAAGTATTTTTCTCCTGAGTTAAACAGCAGCATCCAGACCCTGCTGTTGTTGCTTTACCCTCGGGGCTGCAGGGAGGAAGCAGTGGTGGAAGATGCCTCGTGGTAAAGTTAAAGCAGCATCAGGACACCATGGGACAGAGAAAGCGCCACCTAGTTCTTGGACTACTCAACCTGCCTAGTCACGGGGACCGAGGACCAGCCGGTGAGCATCGCCATGTTTGTGTGTTTCAGTAAATGCCAAAGACGTGAGCGTTGATGAAGTCCACCAGATCCTTCATAGCCTGTAGGCTGTCTTTAAATGTCAGCCACCCGCCGCCAGCGAACATGAAGAAGCCGTGAAAGGCGTTGGGGTAGTGCTTGAGCTTGACTTTCACCTTGTTTTGGTGCAAGCGGTGGGCGTACATGACAGCCTCGTCGCGCAACACGTCATACTGCGACACGATGACGTAAGCGTTGGCCACACCACTGACGTCATGGCTGAGCATGGGGCAGAACCTGGGGTCGACGACCTTGTCACCAACCTGCGCGGCGACGTCGGGAATGGGGCTGCCCAGAGCAGAGGTGTGCCTGATGGTCAGATTCAGGTAGCGGGGCAGGTGAAGTCGGCTGTCCACGTGAGGCTCCAGCTGGCGGCCTTGATGACGTGGCACGTGCTGATTGGCCAGGAGCACCGGCAGGAAGAGGGAAGGAAGGCCGGCGTAGCGCAGCCAGTTGGTGGCTTCCTTCTCTGGGGAGGTGATCCCTGGAAACAGGCGCGCGTTGTCTTGGTAGGAGGGCGTGGCCAGGTTCAGAGCCTGCAGAGCTGGGTTGATGAGGATCTGACACAAACACACACATACACATACGTATGCGCGCGCACACACACACACACACACACACACGAACGCTGAAAAATAATCTGTGCATGGGTTTTCTTTTCACAAGTACTTAAGTTATTGTGATGTTGAAGTACTTTAGATTCTCAGGTGTACTTGTGTACTGCAGTGGCTTGTCTGACTCCCGGGCAGTTTGATGGATGCGGTGATTGATGGGTGCAGTTTGTCACATGACCTGTATGTCTGACCTGTCGGTGGTGACTACCTGCACCTTTACCTTGTGGTCGTCACCACGTCACCACGCTAAGCTTGTTATGAAGTAATTTGCGCCACGTTGACACCTGAGACATCGTTACCTGCATGCTGAGCTTGTCTCTGAGGGCCAGGGCCACAGCAGCAGCGAGGTTGCCTCCTGCTCCATCGCCGGCCACCATGATGGCATCCTGCCGCACCCCAAGCTGCAGGGCGTGCTGCACCACGTAGCGCGTGACAGCCAGGCAGTCCTCGTACGCCGCTGGAAACACGTGATGTGGCGCCTTCCGGTATCTGCACGGTCAGAGATACTCATGGGATACTCAGGGAGTCAGCGCTTACAGTGTAGCTACCCGGACATGCTACAGGCTACTGGCAGTACTACAGTCTGTAGCCGTCAGCACAAGTAGCAGCTGGCTTAGCACGTGCTGGCTACGTACAGAAAGTCTATCAGTCGTCATGCCATTAGGAAGGCTGTGGTGAGAAGAATATACAGAACTAGTTTTTTTTTTCGGAAGCAGAGTGTAGTGAGAAGAGTAGAAAAACAGTCCTACAGAAAATAGTTCTACCTCCATACGTGGACAAGGGGAGAGAAAAACGTCACGTAGACAAAGGGACAAAATCTTACTCCACGGCGATGACCTTGCAGCGCGTGGTGTTGGCCAGGTGCTTCAGCGGTCCATCATACACACCTGCAAGCAGATAATGTTGACGTCACGGGGGTCAACAAAACAGCACGTGCGTGACGTCACGTGCCAGAGCGCGCGGTGCCGGCGTGTCCTTGTCGGGGACAACCCCCTCCCCCCCCCCGACGAAAGCAGGTGACTGCAGTTAGCCTTATCACCGGCTGCCGCATGTCCCCTATAGTGACACGTGGCGATGTCGGTCATCCACTGTTACTATGGTCACCGACAGGCCGGCGTGAAAGGAAGAGTTAAGTGTAATGGCAACTTGGGTTTTCATGACAAATACTGACAAGCTCAGTCGCTTTCACTCAAAATGTCGGGCGTCAAACACAACCAGTTCTTGGAGGCCACCATGCTTTGCGCTCTTTCGCAAAGGAAAACAACAAAACGCTGATTGATGACGCAGGAGGCGCCACTGGACAGCAAAGGTGACTGTCACGCAAGTCTCCACTTCGCACAGCTCTTCCTCGTTGTCTTCGGGTTGAAATCAGTCAGTCAGTCAATCAGTCAGTCAGACAGTCAGTCGTCCCTTGGCTGCCACCACGAGTGCACGAGGGGGGGGGGTTATGATGACATCACTCAGTAAAGTATGGCGGCCTCCATGCATCGTCCGCGAGCTGTTTTAGACGCGATTGTAATTAAATCATCAAAACCCAACTTGCCTTTCCCTCTAAGAGCAGCCTCCCTCTTTCAAAATTCGTCGCCTTCGTGCCAGCAGGCTGTTAGCACTGTGGGTGAGTTTGTGGGGGATGGGGGGGGGGTAGGGGTGTCTGTGTACGTGCGTGTATAGGTAGGCGAGATAAAGCGAGAGACTGAGAAAGGTGTGTGGGTGGAGCGAGAAAGAGGAAGTAACTGGTTGTCGTGACGTCACGAGGCGACGGCAGCCTGTGGAAGCAAACGTTCCTGGTGCCAGTTTCTTTCTACGACTTCTTTATGTTTAGATGAGTCTAGCGTGTAGTCGCTCGCTTACTTTACAATTGAAGAGAACGACATTTGGCAGTGGACAACCAGAGAGAGAGTTTTTAAGTACCCCCATTCGGAGAGCATATACAAAAATGGAGAAAAATGCGTCCACCCATCCACACTGTGAGGTCGGGTACTTGCCTACAGACATCCACATTGTGAGGCCGGGTACTTGCCTACAGACATCCACACTGTGAGGCCGGGTACTTGCCTACAGACATCCACACTGTGAGGCCGGGTACTTGCCTACAGACATCCACACTGTGAGGTCGGGTACTTGCCTACAGACATCCACACTGTGAGGTCGGGTACTTGCCTACAGACATCCACACTGTGAGGCCAGGTACTTGCCTACAGACATCCACACTGTGAGGTCGGGTACTTGCCTACAGACATCCACACTGTGAGGCCGGGTACTTGCCTACAGACATCCACACTGTGAGGCCGGGTACTTGCCTACAGACATCCACACTGTGAGGCCGGGTACTTGCCTACAGACATCCACACTGTGAGGCCGGGTACTTGCCTACAGACATCCACACTGTGAGGTCGGGTACTTGCCTACAGACATCCACACTGTGAGGTCGGGTACTTGCCTACAGACATCCACACTGTGAGGCCAGGTACTTGCCTACAGACATCCACACTGTGAGGTCGGGTACTTGCCTACAGACATCCACACTGTGAGGTCGGGTACTTGCCTACAGACATCCACACTGTGAGGCCGGTACTTGCCTACAGACATCCACACTGTGAGGTCGGGTACTTGCCTACAGACATCCACACTGTGAGGCCGGGTACTTGCCTACAGACATCCACACTGTGAGGCCGGGTACTTGCCTACAGACATCCACACTGTGAGGCCGGGTACTTGCCTACAGACATCCAAGTCCATCCTCCTCCGTGAAAGTAGATGATGGTGGGCTGGGTTGGGGTGGCGGATGGGCCCCTGTGAGGTGTGTACACGCTGACGGGAACCCCGCTGTACACGTCCTGGCTCACCTGCACGTCACAGCGATCACACGTCACTGTTGGCTGCACATCACACACGTCACCTCCAGCAACACGTCACAAACCGGTCACCGCCACTCGAGTCACTTTAGCTTTTACGTGACTGTCATCGCGACCCATCACAGTAAGACAGTCAGCTACTGATGATGATGATGATGATGATGATGATGATCATGTCCATTTGTAATGCGCAGGTATCCATTCGGAAGAATGCTCATTGCGCAGCAAAAAAAAAAAAAAAAGATAAACACCAGGAAAGTAAAAAATAAAGACACAAGTGTTTCTTGGTTGTTTAAGTTTAAGTCCGTCTTAAGTAAACAGATGGGTCTTCAGTCTTTTTCGAAACTAAGGCTACATCACTACATCACAACAAGACAGTCAGCTAGTAAAGCTACATCACTACATCACAGTAAGACAGTCAGCAAGTAAGGCTACATCACTACATCACAGTAAGACAGTGAGCAAGTAAGGCTACATCACTACATCACAGTAAGACAGTCAGCAAGTAAGGCTACATCACTACATCACAGTAAGACAGTCAGCAACTAAGGCTACATCACAGTAAGACAGTCAGCGACTAAGGCTACATTACTACATCACAGTAAGACAGTCAGCGACTAAGGCTACATCACTACATCACAGTAAGACAGTCAGCGACTAAGGCTACATCACTACATCACAGTAAGACAGTCAGCGACTAAAGCTACATCACTACATCACAGTAAGACAGTGAGCAATTAAGGCTACATCACTACATCACAGTAAGACAGTCAGCAAGTAAGGCTACATCACTACATCACAACAAGACAGTCAGCGACTAAGGCTACATCACAACATCACAACAAGACAGTCAGCGACTAAGGCTACACCACTACATCACAGTAAGACAGTCAGCGACTAAGGCTACATCACAACATCACAACAAGACAGGGCCTAAGGCTACATCACAATATCACAACAAGACAGCGACTAAGGCTACATCACAACATCACAACAAGACAGTCAGCGACTAAGGCTACATCACTACATCACAGTAAGACAGTCAGCGACTAAGGCTACATCACAACATCACAACAATACAGTCAGCGACTAAGCCTACATCACTACATCACAGTAAGACAGTCAGCAAGTAAGGCTACATCACTACATCACAGTAAGACAGTCAGCGACTAAGGCTACATCACTACATCACAGTAAGACAGTCAGCAAGTAAGGCTACATCACTACATCACAGTAAGACAGTCAGCGACTAAGGCTACATCACAACATCACAACAAGACAGCGACTAAGGCTACATCACTACATCACAACAAGAAAGCGACTAAGGCTACATCACTACATCCCAGTAAGACAGTCAGCTAGTAAAGCTACATCACTACATCACAGTAAGACAGTCAGCAACTAAGGCTACATCACTACATCACAGTAAGACAGTCAGCGACTAAGGCTACATCACTACATCACAGTAAGACACTCAGCGACTAAGGCTACATCACTACATCACAGTAAGACAGTCAGCAACTAAGGCTACATCACTACATCACAGTAAGACAGTCAGAAAAGTAAGGCTACATCACAGTAAGACAGTCAGCGACTAAGGCTACATCACTACATCACAGTAAGACAGTCAGCGACTAAGGCTACATCACTACATCACAGTAAGACAGTCAGCAAGTAAGGCTACATCACTACATCACAGTAAGACAGCGACTAAGGCTGCATCACAAAATCACAGTAAGACAGTCAGCTACTAAGGCTACATCACTACATCACAGTAAGACAGTCAGCGACTAAGGCTACATCACTACATCACAGTAAGACAGTCAGCAAGTAAGGCTACATCACTACATCACAGTAAGACAGCGACTAAGGCTGCATCACAAAATCACAGTAAGACAGTCAGCTACTAAGGCTACATCACTACATCACAGTAAGACAGTCAGCGACTAAGGCTACATCACTACATCACAGTAAGACAGTCAGCTACTAAGTTACATCACAACATTACAGTAAGACAGTCAGCTACTAAGGCTACATCACTACATCACAGTAAGACAGTCAGCGACTAAGGCTACATCACTACATCACAGTAAGACAGCGACTAAGGCTACATCACAACATCACAGTAAGACAGCAACTGAGGCTACATCACTAAATCACAGTAAGACAGTCAGCAAGTAAGGCTACATCACTACATCACAGTAAGACAGTCAGCGACTAAAGCTACATCACAACATCACAGTAAGACAGTCAGCTACTAAGGCTACATCACTACATCACAGTAAGACAGTCAGCGACTAAGGCTACATCACAACATCACAGTAAGACAGCAACTAAGGCTACATCACTAAATCACAGTAAGACAGTCAGCAAGTAAGGCTACATCACAGTAAGACAGTCAGCAAGTAAGGCTACATCACAGTAAGACAGCGACTAAGGCTGCATCACAAAATCACAGTAAGACAGTCAGCTACTAAGGCTACATCACTACATCACAGTAAGACAGTCAGCTACTAAGGCTACATCACAACATCACAGTAAGACAGTCAGCTATTAAGGCTACATCACTACATCACAGTAAGACAATCAGCTACTAAGGCTAAATCACTACATCACAGTAAGCTACTAAAGCTACATCACAGTAAACAGATGCCACATATAGAGAAATAATAATGTGCCCGAGACGAGAACTGAACCCAGGACAGTCAACCTTCACTGTACTTGTGACAGGCACTAACCGTTGAACCACCGGACCGCCCCTGACGACGGAGAGCGTGATCTGTGTGTGTGTGTGTGTGTGTGTGTGTGTGTGTGTGTGTGTGTCATGACGTCAGACCACTCACGTTGTGTGTGAGCGATGACGCGGGTAGGTACAGGTGTGGAGGTGAGGGGAGCTTGTGTGTGAATGACGATCAGTGGCAGGTGCTCAGAGTTTTCATTCATCAGCCTCCCAAGGCCAACCTCTCGCTCAGGAAACTTGGAGTAATCCCTGTAGTCTTGGTTGCCATAGCAACGCTACAAGAGGATACATCAGTCTGACCTACGTTTACAGCTGCAGAGAAGAAACCAGTGGCTGTAGTGGCTGTAGTCTCCAACAACAAGTTCTGCACAGCGCAGTCGTGAGAGGGCGTGACACGCTACGCGTGAGGTTGTTAAAGACTGAGTGAGGTTGTTAAAGACCGCGTGAGGTTGTTATAGACTGCGTTGTGTTACAGACCGCGTGAGGTTGTTTTAGACTGCGTTGTGTTACAGACCGCGTGAGGTTGTTATAGACTGCGTTGTGTTACAGACCGCGTGAGGTTGTTTTAGACTGCGTTGTGTTACAGACCGCGTGAGGTTGTTATAGACTGCGTTGTGTTACAGACCGCGTGAGGTTGTTTTAGACTGCGTGAGGTTGTTACAGACCGCGTGAGGTTGTGTTACAGACCGCGTGAGGTTGTGTCAGACCGCATGAGGTTGTGTTACAGACCGCGTGAGGTTGTGTCAGACCGTGTGAGGTTGTGTTACAGACCCTGTGAGGTTGTTATAGACCGCGTGAGGTTGTTATATAGACTGAGTGAGGTTGTGACACACCGTGTGAGGTTGTTATAGACCGTGTGAGGTTGTGACACCGCGTGAGGTTGTTAAAGACTGAGTGAGGTTGTTATAGACTGTGTTGTGTTACAGACCGCGTGAGGTTGTGTTACAGACCGTGTGAGGTTGTTACAGACCGCGTGAGGTTGTGTTACAGACCGTGTGAGGTTGTTATAGACCGCGTGAGGTTGTGTTACAGACCGTGTGAGGTTGTGACACACCGTGTGAGGTTGTTATAGACTGCGTGAGGTTGTTATAGACTGAGTGAGGTTGTGACACACCGTGTGAGGTTGTTATAGACTGAGTGAGGTTGTGACACACCGTGTGAGGTTGTGACACCGCGTGAGGTTGTTTTAGACTGAGTGAGGTTGTTACACACCGCGTGTGTTTGTGTTATAGACCGTGTGAGGTTGTTACAGACCGCGTGAGGTTGTGTTACAGACCGTGTGAGGTTGTGTTACAGACCGTGTGAGGTTGTTATAGACTGCATGAGGTTGTTATAGACCGCGTGAGTTTGTGTTACAGAACGTGTGAGGTTGTTTTAGACTGCGTGAGGCTGTCATAGACCGCGTGAGTTTGTGTTACAGACCATGTGAGGTTGTTATAGACTGCATGAGGTTGTTACAGACCGCGTGAGTCTGTTACAGACCGCGAATGTGGTATAGTATATACTAAAAGCACTGAAAAAAGAATGTGACTTACAGTGAGGGTCACCGGCTCAGGTCGCTGCCATGGCAAGGGGTTAAAGGTCAGTGAAAAGACCGTGTTGATGAAGAACTTGAGGTTGTCGTGGGCGGGGTTGAAGCCGAGATATTGGATGATGGAGCTCTGGGGACACCAGGGGAAAAGTCACTTATCAAAGGTCTCGTCTTCAAAGGTGCCAAGAAAAAACCAGTTAAAAAAAAACACACACACACACACACAACACACACAACACACACACTCTCTCTCACACACACACAACACACACAACACACACACTCTCTCTCACACACACACAACACACACAACACACACACTCTCTCTCACACACACACAACACACACACTCTCTCTCACACACACACAACACACACAACACACACACTCTCTCTCACACACACACAACACACACAAAACACACACACACAACACACACAACACACACACTCTCTCTCACACACAACACACACAAAACACACACACTCTCTCTCACACACACACTCTCTCTCACACACACAACACACACACACACAACACACACAATACACACACAACACACACACACACACACACACACAATCACACACACTCTCACACACTCTCACACACACACACACTCCTCTCACACAACACACACAACACACACACACACACTCTCTCACACACACACTCTCTCACACACACACAACATACTATAATAACACACACAACACACACACTTCCTCTCTCACACACAACACACACAACTCTCACACACTCTCTCACACACATACTCTCACACACACACTCTCTCACACACACACAACACACACAAAACACACACACACACAACAGACACAACACACACTCTCTCTCACACACACACAACACACACACACACACACTCTCTCTCACACACACATACTCTCACACACACACTCTCTCTCACACACACACACAACACACACAAAACACACACACTCTCTCACACACATACTCTCACACACACACTCTCTTACACACACACAACACACACACTCTCTCTCACACACACACAACACACACAAAACACACACTCTCTCTCACACACACACAACACACACAAAACACACACACACAACACACACAACACACACACTCTCTCTCACACACAACACACACAAAACACACACACTCTCTCTCACACACATACTCTCACACACACACTCTCTCACACACACAACACACACAAAACACACACACTCTCCTTCACACACAACACACTACACTCTCCTCACAATAATCACAACAATAACAACACACATAACACTCTCTCCACACACACAACACACAACTTCCTCACACACACATACTCTCACACACACACTCTCTCTCACACACTCTCTCTCACACACATACTCTCACACACACACTCTCTCACACACACACAACACACACAAAACACACACACACACAACAGACACAACACACACTCTCTCTCACACACACACAACACACACACTCTCTCTCACACATACTCTCACACACACACTCTCTCTCACACACACACACAACACACACAAAACACACACACTCTCTCACACACATACTCTCACACACACACTCTCTTACACACACACAACACACACACTCTCTCTCACACACACACAACACACACAAAACACACACACACAACACACACAACACACACTCTCTCTCTCACACACACAACACGCACAAAACACACACAACACACACACTCTCTCTCACACACATACTCTCACACACACACTCTCTCTCACACACACACAACACACACAAAACACACACACTCTCTCACACACACATACTCTCACACACACACAACACACACAAAACACACACACACAACACACAATACATTACTAATACTATCTTCACACACAACACACTACAAAACACACACACTTCTCACACACATACTCACACACACACTCTTCTTCACACACACAACACACAAACACAATAATAATACAACACACACAACACACTACTCTCTCACACACATACTCTTTTACACACACTACTCTCTCACACACACACAACACAATACTAAACACATAATAATAATAAATACTACACACTCTCTCTCACACACACACAACACACACACAACACACACACTCTCTCTCACACACATATTCTCAGACACACACACTCTCTCACACACACACAACACACACAAAACACACACACACACACAACACACACAACACACACACTCTCTCTCACACACACATACTCTCACACACACACTCTCTCTCACACACACACAACACACACAAAACACACACACACAACACATACAACACACACAACACACACACTCTCTCTCACACACACACAACACACACACCTCTCACACACACATACTCACACACACTCTCACACACATACCTTCACACACACACACCTCCTCACACACAACAATAATAACAAAACACACACCACACACAACACACACACAACACACACACTTCCTCACACATACCTCACACACACACTCTCCTCACACACACACAACACAATACAAAACACACACAACACACACAACACACATACACTCTTCTCACACACACACAACACACACAAAACACACACACAACACACACAACACACACACTCTCTCTCACACACACATACTCTCACACACACTCTCTCTCTCACACACACAACACACACAACACACACTCTCTCACACACACACAACACACACAAAACACACACACTCTCTCTCTCACACACATACTCTCACACACACACACTCTCTCTCCCACACACACACAACACACACAACACACACTCTCTCTCACAAACATACTCTCACACACACACACTCTCTCTCATACACACACTCTCTCTCACACACACAACACACACTCTCTCTCACACACTCACACACACTCACACACTCACACGAGGTGTTCTTCACTCACACACACACTCACACAGACACACACACACACTCACACACTCACACACACGAGGTGTTCTTCACTCACACACACTCACACACTCACACTCAAACCACTCACACGCACACTCACACACTCAAACCACTCACACGCACACTCACACACACTCACACTCACACACACTCACACACACACGCACACTCACACACACTCACACACACACGCACACTCACTCACACACACACTCACACTCACACACACACTCACACACACACACACTCTGGGTGTTCTACCTGAACATGTCCGCTGCTAATGGCTAGGCGCCATACGTGGCCTCTAAGATCTGATGACAGCTCCGTCTAACATTAGTGACATCATGCTAGAAGGCAAGAGTGCGCCCGTGATGATGATGATGATGATGATGATGATGATGATGATGATGATGATGATGCCATGCCATGCCAAGAATATGGAAAACTGTCATGGTGTCACGATCTGGCGTTTTGCCTGAGAGACCAGTTTGCCTTCTGAGTGGAGTTTGATGTTTGAAGTGCGACACTGAGCTCCACTACTCACTTCACTACTCACCGTCTTTACTACTCACCGTGAGACTCTGGCTGACTGTCATGTAGTGTAGCAACTCACAATGTTCATCCTTTATTGTGAGATGTTTGACAGTCAACTGTCGTAGTGGTGGTGTGAGTATTGTAATCATGACTGTGGTATTAGTACAGTAATCATAATGGTGGTGTGAGTATTGTAATCATGACTGTGGTATTAGTACAGTAATCATAATGGTGGTGTGAGTATTGTAATCATGACTGTGGTATTAGTACAGTAATCATAATGGTGGTGTGAGTATTGTAATCATGACTGTGGTATTAGTAGGGTAATCATAATGGTGGTGTGAGTATTGTAATCATACCGGTGGTATTAGTACAGTGATCATAATGGTGGTGTGAGTATTGTAATCATGACTGTGGTATTAGTACAGTGATCATAATGGTGGTGTAAGTAACGTAATCATGACTGTGGTATTAGTACAGTAATCATAATGGTGGTGTGAGTATTGTAATCATGACTGTGGTATTAGTACAGTAATCATAATGGTGGTGTGAGTATTGTAATCATGACTGTGGTATTAGTACAGTAATCATAATGGTGGTGTGAGTAACGTAATTATGACTGTGGTATTAGTACAGTAATCATAATGGTGGTGTGAGTAACGTAATTATGACTGTGGTATTAGTACAGTAATCATAATGGTGGTGTGAGTAACGTAATTATGACTGTGGTATTAGTACAGTAATCATAATGGTGGTGTGAGTAACGTAGTTATGACTGTGGTATTAGTACAGTGATCATAATGGTGGTGTGAGTAACGTAGTTATGACTGTGGTATTAGTACAGTAATCATAATGGTGGTGTGAGTAACGTAGTTATGACTGTGGTATTAGTACAGTAATCATAATGGTGGTGTGAGTAACGTAATTATGACTGTGGTATTAGTACAGTGATCATAATGGTGGTGTGAGTAACGTAATCATGACTGTGGTATTAGTACAGTAATCATAATGGTGGTGTGAGTAACGTAATTATGACTGTGGTATTAGTACAGTAATTATAATGGTGGTGTGAATAACGTAATCATGACTGTGGTATTAGTACAGTAATCATAATGGTGGTGTGAGTACCGTAACCATTGTGGAGTTAGTACGGTAATCACTGTACTCATTATGGCGAAGGTGGTGACAGTAATGATGAAGGTGGTGACAGTAATGATGATGGTGGTGACAGTAATGCAAGCAGCGATCGACATTTTCACCGCACCACACGACACCCCACGACACCACAAGACACTACACCACACCGATAAACTCTACCTTACACCTACATTACCAAGGGGCGCTAATCCAACATTCAGTTGCTGACAAGAGAAGACAACTTCACGAAATTAGGAAACAGAAACAGACGACGACCTCAGTGAATTTGTATGAAGACAGGAAGACAGGAAAAATACTGGACTTGGACTGATGGGAAGACTGGCTACACTTACTATTATTAGGACAGGAAGACTACTGGTCATGGACTGATAGGAAGACTGGCTACACTTACTATTATTATGACAGGAAGATAGGAAGACTACTGGACTTGGACTGATGGGAAGACTGGCTACACTTACTATTATTATGACAGGAAGACAGGAAGACTACTGGTCATGGACTGATAGGAAGACTGGCTACACTTACTATTATTATGACAGGAAGACAGGAAGACTACTGGTCATGGACTGATAGGAAGACTGGCTACACTTACTATTATTATGACAGGAAGACAGGAAGACTACTGGTCATGGACTGATAGGAAGACTGGCTACACTTACTATTATTATGACAGGAAGACAGGAAGACTACTGGTCATGGACTGATAGGAAGACTGGCTACACTTACTATTATTATGACAGGAAGACAGGAAGACTACTGGACATGGACTGATGGGAAGACTGGCTACACTTACTATTATTATGACAGGAAGACAGGAAGACTACTGGTCATGGACTGATAGGAAGACTGGCTACACTTACTATTATTATGACAGGAAGACAGGAAGACTACTGGTCATGGACTGATAGGAAGACTGGCTACACTTACTATTATTATGACAGGAAGACAGGAAGACTACTGGACATGGACTGATGGGAAGACTGGCTACACTTACTATTATTATGACAGGAAGACAGGAAGACTACTGGTCATGGACTGATAGGAAGACTGGCTACACTTACTATTATTATGACAGGAAGACAGGAAGACTACTGGTCATGGACTGATAGGAAGACTGGCTACACTTACTATTATTATGACAGGAAGACAGGAAGACTACTGGACATGGACTGATGGGAAGACTGGCTACACTTACTATTATTATGACAGGAAGACAGGAAGACTACTGGTCATGGACTGATAGGAAGACTGGCTACACTTACTATTATTATGACAGGAAGACAGGAAGACTACTGGACATGGACTGATGGGAAGACTGGCTACACTTACTATTATTATGACAGGAAGACAGGAAGACTACTGGACATGGACTGATGGGAAGACTGGCTACACTTACTATTATTATGACAGGAAGACAGGAAGACTACTGGTCATGGACTGATAGGAAGACTGGCTACACTTACTATTATTATGACAGGAAGACAGGAAGACTACTGGACATGGACTGATAGGAAGACTGGCTACACTTACTATTATTATGACAGGAAGACAGGAAGACTACTTGGTATTAGATGAAGACAGGAGGACACGACAACTACAGGGTGGGAGACCAGTGACGTCACTTACAACCGCTAGAGCGATGCGCCCAGTCTCGTCCAGCCACCGGACTTTCTCGGGTTCCGGTAACCCCTGGGGTAGCGGCCGCTGCAGCACCAGGTGCACCCTGAAGGCCAGCGCGACCACCAGCACGCTCAACAACAGCAGCAACCACACGCGCATACTGCACACCGACAAACAGCGATAACAACATCACCATCCTTACAACCACTGTCACTAAATAAAATACAACAGTGAATATCTATCTATCGAGAGTGAGAGAGAGAGAGAGAGGAGAGTGTGTTTGGAGTACGCGGTGCTGGAGAGAGGAAGAAAAAAGAGAGAATAAAGCGAAAAGTTGGTAACGAAGACCGAAATAAACTCGCTGCCCAAGTATCACAAACTACAGGCCGTTCTTCTTAGTAACTGCACGTTAGTCAACGGCCTGAATAACAAACACTCCTACGTCATCAGCCATGGATGCAGGTGTGGACAGGTGATTATAGGTGAGATGTTTTCAAGCGATGGACTACACCATGAGAAATACTTCCGCTTGAAGAAGCTGACTGTGGAGCGACTTCATCGTAGGCAAATCCATTAACAGGATCGTGACAAATATCGACACAGCTGCTTGTAGGGTCGTGACAAATATCGACACAGCTGCTTGTAGGATCGTGACAAATGTCGACACAGCTGCTTGTAGGATCGTGACAAATGTCGACACAGCTGCTTGTAGGGTCGTGACAAATGTCGACACAGCTGCTTGTAGGGTCGTGACAAATGTCGACACAGCTGCTTGTAGGGTCGTGACAAATGTCGACACAGCTGCTTGTAGAGTCGTGACAAATGTCGACACAGCTGCTTGTAGGGTCGTGACAAATGTCGACACAGCTGCTTGTAGGATCGAGGTCATGGCCGGCTCAAGCATCCAGACCTTTGAGCAAAAATATCACAGATGGTCTTTACGGGTATCTTGATCGTCTTTACGGGTATCTTGATCGTCTTTACGGGTATCTTGATGAGGCTTTGAGAAAAGGTCGTGTTGGATGACCCGGTAGATAACGTGCAGTGAGAGTGTTTGTCGGTTTGCTCAAGCCACAAGAGACTGAAGGCCGACACGAGTGAAGCTGTAGTTTGTACAAGTGCTGGATGGCGACCGTGAAGAAAGGACTTGTTTGCCTTGTTTGACTTGTTCTCACACGAAGACATTATCTTAGGGAGCGAGCAAACACCCAGCAGCTCACTTCTCTTGACGGACAGATTTCAGTTTGAGACAAACACCAGTACAAACATGTCCGTCTCTAATGCCAAACAAATGACTACAACTTTTTTTTCTTGGAAACAGACTGGCTTTCACAGATGCCATTAGCAATCAGCTCGAATCGCTTTTACGGGTGCAGTTAACAGTCTCATGGGGTTGCTTTAACGGGTGTGCTTCACCTACTCCTGTACTCCAGGTGCCCAGTGTGACAGGTCAGGTGATGGAGGGGGGGGGGCAGCTAAACTGTGGACCTCGCCTTGATACAGCATGACAACAGGTGAGCTGCCTTCAGGGTCATCAATGTTTAACACTAGCGACTACACACGTTACTGGCCAGTGACAGCAAGTGTAGATGATCAGTGACAGCAAGTGTAGATGTCCAGTGACAGCAAGTGTAGATGTCCAGTGACAGCAAGTGTAGATGTCCAGTGACAGGAAGTCTAGATGTCCAGTGACAGCAAGTGTAGATGATCAGTGACAGCAAGTGTAGATGTCCAGTGACAGCAAGTGTAGATGTCCAGTGACAGCAAGTGTAGATGTCCAGTGACAGGAAGTCTAGATGTCCAGTGACAGCAAGTGTAGATGATCAGTGACAGGAAGAGTAGATGTCCAGTGACAGGAAGTGTAGATGATCAGTGACAGGAAGAGTAGATGTCCAGTGACAGGAAGTGTAGATGTCCAGATCACACAGAGCACATAGATGACACAGCACAGAGCGCACAGACGAGGCCAGTCTGCGGATACCAGACAGAAGAGCCTTAGGTCCATGACGAGGTCACGTGACTGGCTGGCAGCGACAGGGAAGGTAACAAGGTATTGGGTGCCGTTCATTAGGTACAACTGTCATGCGGTGAGTCTCATTCACGATGAACGATGATACCACACCGGTCATGTGACACAGCATCAACTGCTCTCCCTAATGATGAGTATGACAGTCACTCGGGGGCAGACAAGTCACGTGACACGCATCGTCACCTTTAGTCACCAGGCAGGGCGTGTATCAATACTAATACTATGATGCTAATGTAGAATCGTGTCACAGACTGTAGAGAGCACTAATATTATGTGGGATGGTGTCACAGATGTCAGATGGTGTCACAGACTGTAGAGAGCACTAATATTATGTGGGATGGTGTCACAGATGTCAGATGGTGTCACACACTGTAGAGAGCACTAATATTATGTGGGATGGTGTAACAGACTGTAGAGAGCACTAATATTATGTGGGATGGTGTCACAGACTGTAGAGAGCACTAATATTATGTGGGATGGTGTCACAGATGTCAGATGGTGTCACAGACTGTAGAGAGCACTAATATTATGTGGGATGGTGTCACAGATGTCAGATGGTGTCACACACTGTAGAGAGCACTAATATTATGTGGGATGGTGTCACAGATGTCAGATGGTGTCACAGACTGTAGAGAGCACTAATATTATGTGGGATGGTGTCACAGACTGTAGAGAGCACTAATATTATGTGGGATGGTGTCACAGACTGTAGAGAGCACTAATATTATGTGGGATGGTGTCACAGACTGTAGAGAGCACTAATATTATGTTGGATGGTGTCACAGACTGTAGAGAGCACTAATATTATGTGGGATGGTGTCACAGACTGTAGACAACACTAATATTATGTGGGATGGTGTCACAGACTGTAGACAGCACTAATATTATGTGGGATGGTATCACAGATGTCAGATGGTGTCACAGACTGTAGAGAGCACTAATATTATGTGGGGTGGTGTCACAGATGTCAGATGGTGTCACAGACTGTAGAGAGCACTAATATTATGTGGGATGGTGTCACAGATGTGAGATAGTGTCACAGACTGTAGAGAGCACTAATATTATGTGGGATGGTGTCACAGACTGTAGAGAGCACTAATATTATGTGGGATTTTGTTACAGATGTCAGATGGTGTCACAGACTGTAGAAAGCAATAATATTATGTGGGATGGTGTCACAGACTGTAGAGAGCACTATTATTTGAGATGGTGTCACACACTATAGAAAGCACTAATATGATGTGGGATGGTGTCTCAGATGTGGGATGGTGTCACAGACTGTAGAGAGCACTAATATTATGTGGGATGGTGTCACAGATGTGGGATGGTGTCACAGACTGTAGAGAGCACTAATATTATGTGGGATGGTCAGACATGTGGGATGGTGTCACAGACTGTAGAGAGCACTAATATTATGTGGGATGGTGTCACAGATGTGGGATGGTGTCACAGACTGTAGAGAGCACTAATATTATGTGGGATGGTGTCACAGACTGTAGAGAGCACTAATATTATGTGGGATGGTGCCACAGATGTGGGATGGTGTCACACACTATAGAAAGCCCTAATATGATGTGGGATGGTGTCTCAGAAGTGGGATGGTGTCGCAGACTGTAGAGAGCACTAATATTATGTGGGATGGTATCACAGATGTCAGATGGTGTCACAGACTGTAGGGAGCACTAATATTATGTGGGATGGTGTCACAGACTGTAGAGAGCCTTAATATTATGTGGGATGGTGTCACAGACTGTAGAGAGCACTAATATTATGTGGGATGGTATCACAGATGTCAGATGGTGTCACAGACTGTAGAGAGCACTAATATTATGTGGGGTGGTGTCACAGATTTGGGATGGTGTCACACACTGTAGAGAGCACTAATATTATGTGGGATGGTGTCACAGATGTGAGATAGTGTCACAGACTGTAGAGAGCACTAATATTATGTGGGATGGTGTCACAGATGTCAGATGGTGTCACAGACTGTAGAGAGCACTAATATTATGTAGGATGGTGTCACAGACTGTAGAGAGCACTAATATTATGTGGGATGGTGTCACAGACTGTAGAGAGCACTAATATTATGTGGGATGGTCAGACATGTGGGATGGTGTCACAGACTGTAGAGAGCACTAATATTATGTGGGATGGTGTCACAGATGTGGGATGGTGTCACAGACTGTAGAGAGCACTTATATTATGTGGATTGGTAACACAGATGTCAGATGGTGTCACAGACTGTAGAGAGCTCTAATATTATGTGGGATGGTGTCAGAGATGTGGGATGGTGTCACAGACTGTAGAGAGCACTAATATTATGTGGGATGGTGTCACAGATGTGGGATGGTGTCACAGACTGTAGAGAGCACTAATATTAAGTGTGGGATGGTGTCACAGATGTCAGATGGTGTCACAGACTGTAGAGAGCACTAATATTATGTGGGATGGTGTCACAGATGTCAGATGGTGTCACAGACTGTAGAGAGCACTAATATTATGTGGGATGGTGTCACAGACTGTAGAGAGCACTAATATTATGTGGGATGGTGTCACAGATGTGAGATAGTGTCACAGACTGTAGAGAGCACTAATATTATGTGGGATGGTGTCACAGACTGTAGAGAGCACTAATATTATGTGGGATGGTGTCACAGATGTCAGATGGTGTCACACACTGTAGAGAGCACTAATATTATGTGGGATGGTGTCACAGATGTGAGATAGTGTCACAGACTGTAGAGAGCACTAATATTATGTGGGATGGTGTCACAGACTGTAGAGAGCACTAGTATTATGTGGGATGGTGTCACAGATGTGGGATGGTGTCACAGATTGTAGGGAGCACTAATATTATGTGGGATGGTGTCACACACTGTGGAGAGAGCACTAATATTATGTGGGATGGTGTCACAGACTGTAGAGAGCACTAATATTATGTCAGATGGTGTCACAGACTGTAGAGAGCACTAATATTATGTGGGATGGTGTCACAGATGTGGGATGGTGTCACAGACTGTAGAGAGCACTAATATTATGTGGGATGGTGTCACAGACTGTAGAGAGCACTATTATGTGAGATGGTGTCACACACTATAGAAAGCCCTAATATGATGTGGGATGGTGTCACAGATGTGGGATTTTGTCACAGACTGTAGAGAGCACTAATATTATGTGGGATGGTGTCACAGATGTCAGATGGTGTCACAGACTGTAGAGAGCACTAATATTATGTAGGATGGTGTCACAGACTGTAGAGAGCACTTATATTATGTGGATTGGTAACACAGATGTCAGATGGTGTCACAGACTGTAGAGAGCTCTAATATTATGTGGGATGGTGTCACAGATGTGGGATGGTGTCACAGACTGTAGAGAGCACTAATATTATGTGGGATGGTGTCACAGATGTCAGATGGTGTCACAGACTGTAGAGAGCACTAATATTATGTGGGATGGTGTCACAGACTGTAGAGAGCACTTGTATTATGTGGGATGGTGTCACAGATGTGAGATAGTGTCACAGACTGTAGAGAGCACTAATATTATGTGGGATGGTGTCACAGACTGTAGAGAGCACTAATATTATGTGGGATGGTGTCACAGATGTCAGATGGTGTCACACACTGTAGAGAGCACTAATATTATGTGGGATGGTGTCACAGATGTGAGATAGTGTCACAGACTGTAGAGAGCACTAATATTATGTGGGATGGTGTCACAGACTGTAGAGAGCACTAATATTATGTGGGATTTTGTTACAGATGTCAGATGGTGTCACAGACTGTAGAGAGCAATAATATTATGTGGGATGGTGTCACAGACTGTAGAGAGCACTATTATTTGAGATGGTGTCACACACTATAGAAAGTACTGATATGATGTGGGATGGTGTCTCAGATGTGGGATGGTGTCACAGACTGTAGAGAGCACTAATATTATGTGGGATGGTGTCACAGATGTCAGATGGTGTCACACACTGTAGAGAGCACTAATATTATGTGGGATGGTGTCACAGATGTGAGATAGTGTCACAGACTGTAGAGAGCACTGATATGATGTGGGATGGTGTCTCAGATGTGGGATGGTGTCACAGACTGTAGAGAGCACTCATATTATGTGGGATGGTGTCACAGATGTCAGATGGTGTCACACACTGTAGAGAGCACTAATATTATGTGGGATGGTGTCACAGATGTGAGATAGTGTCACAGACTGTAGAGAGCACTAATATTATGTGAGATTGTGTCTCAGATGTCAGATGGTGTCACAGACTGTAGAGAGCACTAATATTATGTAGGATGGTGTCACAGACTGTAGAGAGCACTAATATTATGTGGGATGGTGTCACAGATGTGGGATGGTGTCACAGATGTCAGATGGTGTCACAGACTGTAGAGAGCACTAATATTATGTGGGATGGTGTCACAGACTGTAGAGAGCACTAATAGTATGTGGGATGGTGTCACAGATGTCAGATGGTGTCACACACTGTAGAGAGCACTAATATTATGTGGGATGGTGTCACAGATGTCAGATGGTGTCACACACTGTAGAGAGCACTAATATTATGTTGGATGGTGTCACAGATGTGAGATAGTGTCACAGACTGTAGAGAGCACTAATATTATGTGGGATGGTGTCACAGATGTGGGATGGTGTCACAGACTGTAGAGAGCACTAATATTATGTGGGATGGTGTCACAGACTGTAGAGAGCACTAGTATTATGTGGGATGGTGTCACAGATGTGGGATGGTGTCACAGATTGTAGAGAGCACTAATATTATGTGGGATGGTGTCACACACTGTGGAGAGAGCACTAATATTATGTGGGATGGTGTCACACTGTAGAGAGCACTAATATTATGTCAGATGGTGTCACAGACTGTAGAGAGCACTAATATTATGTGGGATGGTGTCACAGATGTGGGATGGTGTCACAGACTGTAGAGAGCACTAATATTATGTGGGATGGTGTCACAGACTGTAGAGAGCACTATTATGTGAGATGGTGTCACACACTATAGAAAGCCCTAATATGATGTGGGATGGTGTCACAGATGTGGGATTTTGTCACAGACTGTAGAGAGCACTAATATTATGTGGGATGGTGTCACAGATGTCAGATGGTGTCACAGACTGTAGAGAGCACTAATATTATGTGGGATGTGTCACACACTGTAGAGAGCACTAATATTATGTGGGATGGTGTCACAGATGTGGGATGGTGTCACAGACTGTAGAGAGCACTAGTATTATGTGGGATGGTGTCACAGATGTGGGATGGTGTCACAGATTGTAGAGAGCACTAATATTATGTGGGATGGTGTCACACACTGTGGAGAGAGCACTAATATTATGTGGGATGGTGTCACACTGTAGAGAGCACTAATATTATGTCAGATGGTGTCACAGACTGTAGAGAGCACTAATATTATGTGGGATGGTGTCACAGATGTGGGATGGTGTCACACTGTAGAGAGCACTAATATTATGTGGGATGGTGTCACAGACTGTAGAGTGCACTATTATTGAGATGGTGTCACACACTATAGAAAGCACTAATATGATGTGGGATGGTGTCACAGATGTGGGATGGTGTCACAGACTGTAGAGAGCACTAATATTATGTGGGATGGTGTCACAGATGTGGGATGGTGTCACAGACTACTCAAAGCCCTATAAGACACGTGGAGTGGTGTCACAGATGACATCAATCACTAAATACACGCTCGCTGAGTCTTGCTACAGCGACTACACTCAGGTGTCACAGACTGTGACTGTGGCCAGCAGTTAGACACACGTGGGATGGTGCTGCTCTGTCACGTGTGACACATTTGCCGGACATATGTCAGAGTTAACTGAGTGTGACACAGGGTTACATCTCCTGGAACTTCAGCATTGCATTTGGCATGTAGCATGGCGAGCACGTCACACACGGGGGATGCTTCCCAGGCTGCACCCGCTTCTCGCCCCTGTTATATCCTCGGGTACATCGTGTAAAGTGTGACTGTTACATCCTGGGGTTCAGCGTGTAAAGTGTTACTGTTACATCCTGGGGTACATCGTGTAAAGTGTTACTGTCACATCCTGGGGTACAGCGTGTAAAGTGTGACTGTCACATCCTGGGGTACAGCGTGTAAAGTGTTACTGTCACATCCTCGGGTACAGCGTGTAAAGTGTTACTGTTACATCCTCGGGTATAGCGTGTAAGTGTTACTGTTACATCCTCGGGTACAGCGTGTAAGTGTTACTGTTATATCCTCGGGTACAGTGTGTAAATATTAAGAGTCGCTGTGCTACAGCGTGTAAAATGTTACTGTTACATCCTCGGGTATAGCGTGTAAGTGTTACTGTTACATCCTCGGGTACAGCGTGTAAGTGTTACTGTTACATCCTCGGGTACAGTGTGTAAATATTAAGAGTCGCTGTGCTACAGCGTGTAAAATGTTACTGTTACATGTCGGATAACTCAAGTGTCGCTGTCGTATGTCGGATAACTCAAGTGTCACTGTCGTATGTCGGATAACTCAAGTGTCACTGTCGTATGTCGGATAACCCAAGTGCCGCTGTCGTGTGTCGGATAACTCAAGTGTCGCTGTCGTATGTCGGATAACTCAAGTGTCTGTGTCGTATGTCGGATAACTCAAGTGTCGCTGTCGTATGTCGGATAACTCAAGTGTCACTGTTGTATGTCGGATAACTCAAGTGTCTGTGTCGTATGTCGGATAACTCAAGTGTCACTGTCGTGTGTCGGATAACTCAAGCGTCGCTGTCGTATGTCAGATAACTCAGGTGTCTGTGTCGTATGTCGGATAACTCAAGTGTCGCTGTTGTATGTCGGATAACCCAAGTGTCACTGTCGTATGTCGGATAATTCAGTTATCGCTGTTGTGTGTAGAATAACTCAAGTGTCAGTGTCGTATGTCGGGTAACTCAAGTGTCACTGTCGTATGTAGGACAACTCAAGTGTCAGTGTCGTATGTCGGGTAACTCAAGTGTCACTGTCGTATGTAGGACAACTCAAGTGTCAGTGTCGTATGTCGGGTAAGTGCAGTGGTGCAGACAATACTTATTGTTGCACTCAGGTGGTAGAGAGCTCAGTCAGTGTGCGCGGTGCTTGTAGAGTGAGATTCAATTCTCGTTATTGACATCGATTTCTACAACATCCGTCTGATGTGTTGTTGACATTCACCAGACGATTGCACAGCGCAAATACACTTTAAACGTGAATGATTTTACTGCCCTCGACAAACAGAAACGTTAGTGGCTGCGGCAAACACAAAGTGCCTTACTGTCGACAAACACAAACGTGGGAGGAGATGAGAGGACAGGACAGGCTAATAAGAGAAGGAGGACGGCCAGTCTTAGTGCGGAAATCACATGAAGTCTATTGTCACATGCATCACGACTTGTGCACGTGCGAAAGCGATGGACACGTGTCATTGTCCGGCTAAACATGAGAGTGGTCTGCTGTGCCAAGGTGAACTCTTAATGGATGAGCGGCCTACTAACTGCCCGGGCGAAGGGTTAAAGGACTACTGGGGTGCAAAATATTGTTAATGCTGGAGTAAATATTTACTCAAATGTGAATAAATACTGGACTGTGCTGTTATGTGCTGTTGTATGCTGGAGTGTGCTGGTGTGGTGTGCTGTGGTGTGCTGTTGTGTGCTGTTGTATGCTGTGGTGTGCTGTGGTGTGCTGTTGTATGCTGTAGTGTGCTGGTGTGGTGTGCTGTGGTGTGTTGTAGTGTGCTGGTGTGGTGTGCTGTGGTGTGCTGTGATGTGCTGTAGTGTGCTGGTGTGGTGTGCTGTGGTGTGCTGGTGTGTGCTGTTGTGTGCTGGACTGTGCTGTTGTGTGTTGTTATGTGCTGTTGTATGCTGGAGTTTGCTGGTGTGGTGTGCTGTGGTGTGCTGTGGTGTGCTGGTGTGTGCTGTTGTGTTGTGGTGTGGTGTGCTGTTGTGTTGTGCTGGTGTGTGCTGTTGTGTGCTGGACTGTGCTGTTGTGTGTTGTTATGTGCTGTTGTATGCTGGAGTGTGCTGGTGTGGTGTGCTGTGGTGTGCTGTTGTGTGCTGTTGTATGCTGTGGTGTGCTGTGGTGTGCTGTTGTATGCTGGAGTGTGCTGGTGTGGTGTGCTGTGGTGTGCTGGTGTGTGCTGTTGTATGCTGTGGTGTGCTGTGGTGTGCTGTTGTATGCTGGAGTGTGCTGGTGTGGTGTGCTGTGGTGTGCTGGTGTGTGCTGTTGTGTGCTGGACTGTGCTGTTGTGTGTTGTTATGTGCTGTTGTATGCTGGAGTTTGCTGGTGTGGTGTGCTGTGGTGTGCTGTGGTGTGCTGTTGTGTTGTGGTGTGGTGTGCTGTTGTGTTGTGCTGGTGTGTGCTGTTGTGTGCTGGACTGTGCTGTTGTGTGTTGTTATGTGATGTTGTATGCTGGAGTGTGCTGGTGTGGTGTGCTGTGGTGTGCTGTTGTATGCTGTAGTGTGCTGTGGTGTGCTGTGGTGTGCTGTTGTATGCTGTAGTGTGCTGGTGTGGTGTGCTGTGGTGTGCTGGTGTGTGCTGTTGTGTTGTGGTGTGCTGTTGTGTTGTGCTGGTGTGTACTGTTGTGTTGAGGTGTAGTGTGCTGGTTTGTGTTGTGGTGTGCTGTGGTGTGCTGTGGTGTGCTGTTGTGTTGTGTTGTGGTGTGCTGGTTTGTGTTGGGGTGTGCTGGTGTGTGCTGTTGTGTGCTGGTGTGTTGAGGTGTGCTGGTGTGTGCTGTTGTGTGCTGGACTGTGCTGTTGTGTGTTGTTATGTGCTGTGGTGTGCTGGTTTGTGTTGTGGTGTGCTGGTTTGTGTTGTTGTATGCTGGTGTGTGCTGTTGTATGCTGGCATGAGCTGTGCTGTGCTGTTTTGTGTTGTGGTGTGCTGGACTATGCTGTTGTGTACTGGTGTATGCTGTGGTGTGCTGGACTATGCTGTTGTGTACTGGTGTATGCTGTGGTGTGCTGGACTATGCTGTGGTGTGCTTGACTATGCTGTGTTGTGCTGGTGTGTGCTGTGGTGTGCTGGTGTATGCTGTGGTGTGCTGGACTGTGCTGTTGTGTACTGGTGTGTGCTGTGGTGTGATGGACCGTGTTGTGGTCTGCTGGTGTGTTTTGGACTGTGCGGTTGTGTACTGGTGTATGCTGTAGTGTGCTGGACTGAGGACCTGCATACTTTACACCAGCACGAGACTGGGCTTATTGTGGCGGTTAAAAAAAGTGTATATGAATTCTGGACTGGCCCTCAACTGTGGACTAGGCCTATATATGTGAAAGTGGACTGGTGATAGTTACTTGACCTGTGACATTTTGTCTGTCAGCTCTTGTTGCATTTTAAATGTCATCAAAAGCGAGAGGAAAGAAAAGACTTGCGGAGGCAGTATGTGTGTAGTATGAACTACATGTATAGTACAAGTCACGTGTATAGTACAAGTCATGTACACATCACATCCTGTGTAAAGTACGAACTGTGTGTGTAGTATGAACTACATGTATAGTACAAGTCATGTGTATAGTACAAGTCATGTACACATCACATCGTGTGTAAAGTACGAACTGTGTGTGTAGTATGAACTACATGTATAGTACAAGTCACGTGTATAGTACAAGTCATGTACACATCACATCTTGTGTATAGTACAAGTCATGTACCCATCACATCGTGTGTATAGTACAAGTCACGTGTATAGTACAAGTCATGTACACATCACATCGTGTGTAAAGTACGAACTGTGTGTGTAGTATGAACTACATGTATAGTACAAGTCACGTGTATAGTACAAGTCATGTACACATCACATTGTGTGTAAAGTACGAACTGTGTGTGTAGTATGAACTACGTGTATAGTACAAATCAGGTGTATAGTACAAGTCATTACACATCACATCGTGTGTATAGTACAAGTCACGTGTATAGTACAAGTCATGTACACATCACATCGTGTGTAAAGTACGAACTGTGTGTGAAGTATGAACTACGTGTATAGTACAAGTCACGTGTATAGTACAAGTCATGTACACATCACATCGTGTGTATGGTACAAGTCACGTGTATAGTACAAGTCATGTACACATCACATCGTGTGTAAAGTACGAACTGTGTGTGTAGTATGAGCTACGTGTATAGTACAAGTCACGTGTATAGTACAAGTCATGTACACATCACATCGTGTGTATAGTACAAGTCATGTACACATCACATCGTGTGTAAAGTACGAACTGTGTGTGTAGTATGAACTACATGTATAGTACAAGTCACGTGTATAGTACAAGTCATGTACACATCACATCGTGTGTAAAGTACGAACTGTGTGTGTAGTATGAGCTACGTGTATAGTACAAGTCACGTGTATAGTACAAGTCATGTACACATCACATCGTGTGTATAGTACAAGTCACGTGTATAGTACAAGTCATGTACACATCACATCGTGTGTAAAGTACGAACTGTGTGTGTAGTATGAACTACGTGTATAGTACAAGTCACGTGTATAGTACAAGTTATGTGTATAGTACAAGTCACGTGTATAGTACAAGTTATGTGTATAGTACAAGTCACGTGTATAGTACAAGTCATGTACACATCACATCGTGTGTATAGTACAAGTCATGTACACATCACATCGTGTGTAAAGTACGAACTGTGTGTGTAGTATGAGCTACGTGTATAGTACAAGTCACGTGTATAGTACAAGTCATGTACACATCACATCGTGTGTAAAGTACAAGTCACGTGTATAGTACAAGTCATGTACACATCACATCGTGTGTATAGTACAAGTCACGTGTATAGTACAAGTCATGTACACATCACATCGTGTGTAAAGTACGATCTGTGTGTGAAGTATGAACTACGTGTATAGTACAAGTCACGTGTATAGTACAAGTCATTACACATCGCATCGTGTGTATAGTACAAGTCACGTATATAGTACAAGTCACGTACACATCACATCGTGTGTATAGTACAAGTCACGTGTATAGTACAAGTCATGTACACATCACATCGTGTGTAAAGTACAAGTCAAGTACACATCACATCGTGTGTATAGTACAAGTCATGTACACATCACATCGTGTGTAAAGTACGAACTGTGTGTAGTATGAACTACGTGTAAAGTGCAAGTCATGTGTATAGTACAAGTCACGTGTATAGTACAAGTCATGTGCATAGTACAAGTCATGTGTATAGTACAAGTCACGTGTATAGTACAAGTTATGTGTATAGTACAAGTCACGTGTATAGTACAAGTCAAGTACACATCACATCGTGTGTAAAGTACGAACTGTGTGTAGTATGAACTACGTGTAAAGTGCAAGTCATGTGTATAGTACAAGTCATGTGTATAGTACAAGTCAAGTACACATCACATCGTGTGTAAAGTACGAACTGTGTGTAGTATGAACTACGTGTAAAGTGCAAGTCATGTGTATAGTACAAGTCACGTGTATAGTACAAGTCATGTGCATAGTACAAGTCATGTGTATAGTACAAGTCACGTGTATAGTACAAGTCACGTGTATAGTACAAGTCATGTACACATCACATCGTGTGTGTAGTACAAGTCACGTGTATAGTACAAGTCATGTACACATCACATCGTGTGTAAAGTACGAACTGTGTGTAGTATGAACTACATGTATAGTACAAGTCATGTACACATCACATCGTGTGTAAAGTACGAACTGTGTGTAGTATGAACTACATGTATAGTACAAGTCACGTGTATAGTACAAGTCATGTACACATCACATCGTGTGTATAGTACAAGTCACGTGTATAGTACAAGTCATGTACACATCACATCGTGTGTATAGTACAAGTCAAGTACACATCACATCGTGTGTAAAGTACGAACTGTGTGTGTGGTATGAACTACGTGTATAGGACAAGTCATGTGTATAGTACAAGTTACGTGTATAGTACAAGTTATGTGTATAGTACAAGTCACGTGCATAGTACAAGTCATGTACACATCACATCGTGTGTATAGTACAAGTCATGTACACATCACATCGTGTGTAAAGTACGAACTGTGTGTGTAGTATGAACTACATGTATAGTACAAGTCACGTGTATAGTACAAGTCATGTACACATCACATCGTGTGTAAAGTACGAACTGTGTGTGTAGTATGAGCTTCGTGTATAGTACAAGTTACGTGTATAGTACAAGTCATTACACATCACATCGTGTGTATAGTACAAGTCACGTGTATAGTACAAGTCATGTACACATCACATCGTGTGTAAAGTACGAACTGTGTGTGTAGTATGAACTACATGTATAGTACAAGTCATGTATGGTACAAGTCATGTACATCACATCGTGTTATATGGTACAAGTCACGTGTATGGTACAAGTCATGTACACATCACATCGTGTGTAAAGTACGAACTGTGTGTGTAGTATGAGCTTCGTGTATAGTACAAGTCACGTGTATAGTACAAGTCATGTACACATCACTTCCTGTGTAAAGTACGATCTGTGTGTGTAGTATGAACTACGTGTATAGTACAAGTCACGTGTACAGTACAAGTCATGTACACATCACATCGTGTGTATAGTACAAGTCACGTGTATAGTACAAGTCATGTACACATCACATCGTGTGTAAAGTACGATCTGTGTG